>JAOVVO010000093.1:0-171809 GCA_028564675.1 Onchocerca lupi | reverse complement strand
TATATATATATAACAAACATTATTCATTCCTTGTTTACTATTTCAGTGATCAATTATTTGATTATTAGATTGAGAACATATTTGCCGATGATATAAGAAAAAAAATATAAGCATCTCTGATCAAACAAATGATTAGCGTTTTTCCGGATAATTCATTGGAAATATCCAAAATTTACCAAATGACAATCACGAGCCCAGAGATCCGAATTTGGTTGTACCCCAGTAGCCTCAATCATGAAATCACATCCAATTATCTCCCCATTGGTCAATTCAACATATAAAGGCCATGTACCGCTAGAAAAACTGAAACCGTCTTGCTGGGCGGCATTGTGCGCAGTATCTTGGGACACAAATCCTTTTAGCTCGACTTTATAGATCACATATACTCGTCGATCCTTAACAATATATATTATCAATAGCCCTGTGATATAGTGACCAAATCATAATAGGAAACAAATAACACAGTTCTGCAGGTCACATTTTTTATTAAGAGATAGCTGTAGAATTTGCTCATGGACAAAATAGAGATGTTCTTAATAAAACGGAAGTCACGAAAGAAAGAAAATCTAATTCAAGAAATCAAAAATGTAAAACTTTATAAAATCGGTTGAAAAGTATACATAAAAACTGCAACATACACTAAGAGATCCGGCAATATTGGCTGTTGATGCCCATTCAGGTCCGAGTGCACAACCCATTATACCATTTTCTTTTTCATTATCCACAGTAAACCGATATCTTTTCGATTTCGTACTGTTTAATTGTCTTTTTTTATAGCCATATATGAGCATTGGTTTAAAGAATTCAGCAGCGCCCTCATCGAAAAATGTTGCCGAAATTGAAGAATGGCGTATAGCCCAAATAATCTCGATATTTTTTAGCTCATGCCTAAACAATTAAAATTGAACAATTAACTCCATGCTATCCTCGAAAAAAGGGAAGAACTAAGTGACGCTCTCAAAACGAGCAAATGCAAATGCAGAAACGAAGACTTAGTTGAAGGAATTAAAACGTGGAGAGCATTACTTTAACTTTTTGCAACAAAATTAAATGGTTCAGTCAATAACATGTCAACATTGGTATTGTGTGCAAATATTATCACTCCGCTTGTTTTTCTATCCAGCTTATGAACAATCTTAAATATTTTTCCTTCTCTGATTCGGTCAAGCAAATTTTTCAAAACTAATGCTCAACAAACAAATTGGTTTTATAAAAATTACACAATTTCTGTTGCGATACCGCCATTTCCAATGACCAATACTCGTTTTGCATCTTTAATTTGAGTCCTCAAACGATCCACAGTTTCCGTGTCTCTGATTGAAATGGATAATGCATGATGAAAATTAGTCTATAATGTTTGACATTGTTCATCACTATTGAAATGTTGCTGTCAATTCATTCATTTATCTTCAAAAGGCAAATTTTCAAAACGTTTACTTTTGGCCGGCCACCAGTAGCTATACACAGTTTATCATATGCAATTCTCTGATCATTATCTAGTAAAAGTTCCTGAAATAAACTTTTATATTTATTTAGTTCAACTACAAATTATGATCATATAATTATAATTAATTATCAAACTCAAATTATAATTATAAACTTATCATTTGCGAGAAAATACAAATTAATCAATCAATGATAAAAGAAAAAATTTGAACGTTTTTTTTCGAGAATTTTGATCCATCAGTAGTGAAAAAGTCCATTTAACTAGTAAATGAATAATTAAAACTTATTTTGTCCTTCCAGTTCCAATGAGTTACGGTTGCTCTCACGAATGTAACATCAAGATCAGCAAAGACATTTGTCACTGGCTGCTCAGCAATATCAAATAATTCTGTTAACTGGCCAATCTAAAAAATTTACATTAGTTTAAAATATCTAAAAAATAAAATATTAAAAATAAAAAGAACAAAATATAAAATATGTCCCAGAAACAGAAAATCTACTAAACATACTTCTCCACTGTTAAAAGAGAAACTAATTATTTATTACAACAGAACAAAATAAACTAATACTGTACCAGTAAATTAAATCAAAGCAATAAGGCATAACTGAAATATTAAGCTAAGCTATGTAGCAACTAAAAACAGAAGAATGGTTACTTTTTGTTGATTAACAACAGTTTTAACCAGTTGACTGCTTGACACAACGATAATTCGAGCTCTGTCATCGATAATTCGTAATTCCTCCACACATGATACAGCAGCAACTCCACCTCCAACTATCACATATGTACAGGAAGCCATTAATTATTATCTGGAAGTAATTTACAATTACGTTCATAAGGATATATTTTCTACAATAATATAAAAAAAAAACAATGACTTTACTTGTCAGAAATAATGTATTCACTTTGATGCTACAATACAGAAAATCCGCTATGTATACGTTCCCTCTGATTTCATTATGTTTATACCAAATTCAAAATCATATTATACTGGCTTTCCTTTGCATTCATATTTTAACTTTCTTTCTAATCTTGAAATGAGCATATCTATATCTATTTACAGTTCGATCAATTTAAATATTTCTATTTGATCAAACAAACTGACGCTTATTTAAACAGCATATAAAATGAGTAACTGAAATACTTTTTTTAATGTAATACCAAAAGTGTATATAAAAACGGTTTATTTCGAGTTTTTGTCAAGATAATTTGCAATTAAAGTCTATGACTATAACAAGAATGATGCAATGCTTAGAGATAAAAATCTATACTTGAAACAATCGAATAAAGTAATTACTTGAAAAAAAGGTTGATACAAATACAAACTACCATAAGACAAATAAGTGATGTAACCTTAGGCAACGACATAATAAAAAAAGGCAATAATTTCACGAAAATCAAGTTTAAATTTAATTGATTTTGTAAACAACGAAATTGAATTCATTGATTGTTGTTTACAAACTGAAACTGATATGTAATGTAGAAAAATGTAAGTACAATCAAAGGCTTTTTAAAAATTTGTAAATAAAGTGATCTGGTACAACACAATATCAATCATCTGACTACAGCAACTATTTAATTATCTTTCCATTCCATGATAGCGATTCAAATTTTCCAGAACAATTTTATCCACTTTATGATTAGGAGGACAGAGATAAAAAATGATGAAAAATTTTCTCAGGAAAAAGAATATTTCTGAGAGATATTTTCATCCCGAGATTATATCTTATCTAATTGTTTGATGATATCATCTAACAAACTGCTTGCTCCAATACGAAACAAGTTCGGTTTAAGCCATTCCGTGCCAAGAATTTCATTCACCATAGCTTGATATCCTAAGGCTTCCAATGTTGATCTAATGCCGCCTGCTGCCTTGAAACCGATCTTCTTTCCTGAAAAGCGCTTCAGCAACAGTATGTCAATTAATTTTATCTCGAGAAAGATACTGGATTCTATTATAACATCTTCTTTCTAAGCTTCATTGACCTGAATAAAAAAACCGAAAAATTCAAATAAGTTACTTATTAGCGTCCAAAACTAACCTTCCAATTAATTTGCAAAATCCAATACTAAATTTTCAATTAAATTATATTTACAGTTAATTAGAAGCAGAAACAAGCTTCTGAACTACTGAAGTTCATGAAAAATAGGAAAGATGAAATTAAAAAAAAAATAATTTCTGATCAAGCATAAAAATAAATTCATTACAAGCATGTTCCTAAATTATAACAAACAAATTGAATAAAATGACCTGTAACAGAATGGAACTGTTTGATAGCATGACACATGACGTAAGCAGCTTCATACGTTGCATTTACTTTCTCTTTTCCAGTTGAAGTCTTGATAAAATCGCTACCTTAAAAAAGTTAACATTCCAAACAACCATACGAAATCTATTCTCATTATTCAGAATACATACACATAATCCACAACCTATCTTAAAATGAAATAAATTGATAGATGGACAAATCAAACAAGCTTATTAAACAAAGTCTTACTGCCTAAATTAAATAAGTGAAGCATGAATAGGATAAAAATCCTTCCTCACGAACAAAAAATTTCAACTGAACTTTGAGATTATAGAAAAGCTCTAACATTTCTAAAATCCCAATATTTCAATAAAAATATATTTCGAATCATAATAAAAAATTCCCAGTATTCAACATTCTCTTAGTAATTTCAAATTTTCGAACAATTATTACCGAAAACTTAAATCTCCTTAAGTATAATTTAGTATTTAAAATGTTAAAAAATAAAGATAGGAATGAATAAAATAGAAGAAATATATGTTTGAATGTCGGGAAGAAAAAATTTTTTTTTCAGGATCTAATCCGAAGGATGTCGATAGATTCAGAAATGTGTATGGACGAGAACCTATAACTATATAAATAAAAATGAAATGCTTCTTGTTGGTCTTTACAAAATGTTGCAAGTTCCCTACCCATCACTTATAAATTTTGTTATAAATCTTGAATTCGAATAGACGCATGTTTTCATATAAACTTATTTACTTTTTCTCAATTTTTTTCTCAGTTTTAAGTCCGTGACAACTAAAAGTAAGTGAGGGAGCTAAATTTTTTGACTTCGCCCTAAATCACATCTTCATGAGAGGACAGAATTTACCAAGCCCACTTTCTGCATTAATTGCTGCTACTTCCTGCAATGTTTCGAATTCTTCACCGATTGATTTGAAATTTTCATATGACGTTGCATTCGAGTAAACGTGTTTTCTTGAATAGATAGGCATGTAATTTAAGCTTTTTCGTTTGTTTTTTGCTTTGTGAGAAATATAGTTCGTTTATTTTTTGATTTGTGGGAAATGTAGTTGCATCGCAGAAATGATAGTGTATAATGAAATATTTCATTCAAGCAAATTATGGATTACCTTTCTGACTCCTAATATTAGATGTCTTGAATTGCTTCTTAGTCGTAAATTTCGTAGCTCATTTTTACACATAAGCAGCAATGAAGCTATGTGGCGGATTCTTTCATTTTCCATGAACGAAGTTCGCTGTTAATTAGCAATAAGTCTAGAAAATGGACAGGCGTTTATTTCACAGCTGCAAATATACAACAAATAGCCCTGAATCCACTGGCTACAACGTTAACTGCTTTCTTCACTGCGTTAACTGCTTTATGTCAAAATGATGCATTTGCGAAAGCACTTGTAATATTCGGAAGTGCTTACGTATTACACATAAAATGAGAGTAAAAAATCATTTGAATACACAAAGGAGGAGAACCAGTTGACGGACAACCTCGCATATTCAAACAAACCACGATAGGAGATTGTACACCGTGCATCTTAATCAAGACGAGTGCTTCTTCCTTCGCATGTTGTTAATAGATGTGCTGGTCCAACCTCCTTCCAGCAGTAAAAAATTTTCAACGGCGTTACACATGCTACTTTCTGCCGTACAGTTCAAACTTTGAATTTATTGGAGAATGACCGACGCTGGAATTGTCGCGAATTCGATATCGCGAAGCTCCTATCAAATGCTAAATTCTTATTGTAAACAATGTAACTAGTGTTGTCAATCATTCAGCTTTTCTCATGTTTATTCCTTCCTTTGTTTTTAATCACAAAGGAATCTCATGTTTATTCCTTTCTTTGGTTTTCAATCACAAAGGAATTACATTTTACGGTCAGTTGTTTCCATTGTTTCCAATATTCAATTCTCATTGTAAACAATGTAACTGGTGTTGTTAATCATTTAGCTTCTTTCATGCTTATTGTTTTTTTAGCCTTAACACTTCTCATGATTAACAATACTTATTGTTTTTTAGCCCTAA
Organism: Onchocerca lupi; assembly: GCA_028564675.1. NCBI lineage: Eukaryota > Metazoa > Nematoda > Chromadorea > Rhabditida > Onchocercidae > Onchocerca > Onchocerca lupi. The sequence goes on along the minus strand of JAOVVO010000093.1, from coordinate 166,069 downwards.
CAGCTTCCTATGATTAACACATACCCATTCACTTGAGTTTCTAACAATTAAACCACTCCCATCTAAAAAGATATAAATTTGGTTGTATCAAGTAAAAGTGTCTTTTCTTCCTAATCTTCAAAATAAAATCGCATGGTGTCTCTTCTTCCCGGTCTCAAAAATAAAATCGTATTATTCGTGTGAAATCTACAATTCAATTCTATAATTCAATCTACTTCGACTCCACTACAAAATTCAATTCGACTCGATTGGATTCACTGGCGGTATTAACTACTGAACGACATCGCTCACGAACTCAGAAATTATTCACGACAGGAATATTTGCATTAATGACGAATGCAACATGTTACATCAAAATCAAATTCTTACACTGTTTGCAATCATATTGACCGCCTGCTCTCCTTCTTCTCCAGCGGAGTTAGAGGAGAAATATAAATCGCATATGGCTGAAGATATTCTCCATCGAATACGCAAAGAAAATTCAAATATGAACATGGATTTCATAGCAGAAATCTACAACGAAGCGTTGATAATGATTGAAGGCTTGTGCTTAAAATCGCAAACAAAATTCTCAATCAATTGGGAATGCCATCACCGAATCGATCTGCTGCTGCTTCATTCGATGTACAATTGCATCGCAAACAAAGTTACAACACGACTGATCTTTTATCATATGTGCCATCAAATATTCCTGAGCTAAAGTTTGAGCAAAAAGGCATTTACGATCAAATGCAAACTGTCAATAAGGAGGTTGAAGAAATCTTTTTAGATGCGTCAAGAGGAACTGGTAGAACTTTCCTAATTAGATTGATTATGGCAGCAATTCGATCCCAGAATGACATAGCCTTAGCTATTGTATCGTCCAGAATAGCTGCAATGCTACCAGGTGGAAGAACTGCTCAGTCCGCTTTGAAATTGCTATCGAGCATGCAGTTCATTGAAAGTCCCACATACAACATTTCTAAAACATTCAGTATGAGAAAAGTATTGCAAAAAAGTAAACTTCTTGTTTGAGATAAATGTACAATAACGCACAAAAATCGGTCGAAGTTCTTGATCGATCACTGCAAGATTTGAGTGGAAATATCAGACCCTTTGGGAACACATTGATGTTGTTTGCAGAAGATTTCAGGCAAACACTACCTGTAATTCTTCGATCGACACCAGCGGACGAAATAAATGTTTGCCTAAAATACTCCACTTTATGACGACACGTAAAGGCGTTGAAATTAACTACAAATATGCGTGTCCAGCTGCAAAACGATCGATCAACTGGTATATTCCCACATCAGTTGCTGGAAATTGGGAATGGAAATGTGCTGCTTGATCTGACTTTAGAATGAATTTCATTGTGTAATAACTTCTGCAATTCAATGATGTCAAAAAAAGAATTGGTTGAAAAAGTATTTCTCAATCAGTTATAAGAATCACGATAGGCTGAGTGAACGAGCTATTCTTGCGACCAAGAACAAAGACATCTACAAATTTGGCAATATTATTCAGTCTAATATTCGAAGCGAGTCAATCACATACAAAGTCTGTCACACTATTATGGAAGCAGATGAAGCCGTTAATTATCCAACAGAATTTTTGAATTCATTCGATCTGCCAGGGATGCCACCGCACGTACTGCAATTGAAAATTGGCATGCCAATTATCATGTTGCGAAATATCAACCAGCCAAAACTTTGCAACAGCACGTAGCTTGCGGTAAAAAAATTGATGAGCAATGTCGTAAAGCAACAATCTTGACAGGGCCTTTCAAAAGAGAAGATGCCTTATTCCTCGAATTCCTATGATTCCAACAGATATGCTCCAATTCGATGGAGTTTGCATTCACCATCAACAGTTCTCAGGGTCAATTTTTGGAATCTTGCGGTTTAATCTAAAGTTGGCAAACCAAACAATCTCTATATCTACACAGAAAATGGAACAACAAAAAATATTGCATACTAAGAAGTGATGTGAAATTGAACATATTAGATATGGGGGAAGCTGAAAGATGTCAAATAGCACCACGACAATTATTGTAAACAAGAAATACTAAAGGAGAAGTGGCGCGACATAGTTTCAAAGTGACGACATACATGTTTACCACCAAAACGCTCCAATTCACAGATAAACGACAAAGATCGACGCAGCAACAGCAACAGTTCGGAGTCCCAAGGGTTGTAGTTCGACAGTTCAAAACGACCAACAACAGCAACAATCCGACAATTCACTTGAATAGTATTCTCCTCTATCAGCGACAAAGAAAAGAATAACCCAGTGATCAGTTTGCCTGAATGTTCTCTGATAATTTATTGCGAAGAATCACTTTTCTCTGATAATTGTTTGTTATGATAATTGTTGAAGAATCACTCTTTTCTGGTAATTGTTTAATTGACGAAAAATTACTAATATTTGTTTGTTACGAAGAATCACTCTTCATCAATCAATAAAACCTTTCTCAACAGCATTCATCTCTGTCACAAAAGACACAAAAAACTTCTTCACACTTACTGTTAACTTAGCCTAATCACAAGAGCAAGAATCAATCTCCAATCCAACCAAACTACAAATCAAATTACAAAATATCAGTTTTTTTCCCTAAAACCAGAAACATGCGCTTTCTCAGACTGAGCTACAGCAGCGATTGTATATAAAAAGTATAAAAATATGCGCGTATTCAAGTCAAAATTTCAAAGCAATAAGTAAGAACTTTCCGATATCTAAGATTTTGAACTAATAAGGCGCATATTTAAGAATTTTCGTGGATTTAGAATTTCGAACAAATGAACATTGACATTTTTATTTATATAGACTAACTGGAGTCGGACATGCGAAGTGTGGCCGGCCCCTACAGACTAGTTGAATTGGTCCACGTGGCCGGATCCAGCTAGTAAAATCATAAATATATAGTCGTGTAATGAAGGCAGATGTTGAAATTACCTGCAAGCATTGCAGCCCAACTAGCACGATAGATGTTTTGCTCATTTTGTAGTTCCCCTGTTGCTAGGATTGTTTTCATGCAATTCGAACCACAGCATGTCTTCAAAGCAACTACTTCATCATATATACCTATAAATTGCAATTATTCCGAAGTTCATATTACTATACCTCTAACTATTATTCTAGTTCGTCAGCGAACTAAGTTGAAAATTATTTTGAACTAATTCAACAGATATTTGACAAACATGGAGTTGCTGAGCAATTAATTATTAAGTCCATTTAGCACTTAGTTTATTAGTTTTTTCATATCCTTTAAAAAAGAAAACTGTACCCAAATGAGAAAATAGGCATTTTTAATTGACACGCTTAAAATAGTCATTTTTAATTGACAAAACACATTTTAGATATATTTAAAGTAAAGCAATAATATCAATTATTTCACCCATTATTTGAAACTCAAAGAAATCCGCACAATACGTTCTGCTTCTTCAAAACCAAAACATTCGACTTAGGAAAAAAAAATTAAAGCAGAATGCTAACTTATATAACCTGCTCGGATAATCTTTTTATCAATTACAGCTACATTATTCTTTCTCATGTTGTGATTTACAATGTACATACAAGAATATTAAACTAAAAATACGAAACTGGATCTGGATAAATCTAGAGTATATGTGAAAATCAATCTGGATCAATCTAAACTGGGTAAACAAAGTTAAGATTTCTACTGAAAACAGTACATACGTTTCCAGTCATATTCCATTGCAGCATCACGACTGATGACAATATCAATTTCACTGGCACCATCTTCCACTGCCAATTTCACTTCCAATATTTTCGATTCAATTCGATATTGTCCTGACGGAAAACCTGCTGCCACTGAAACAACTTATTGATGCAATAGCTATTTACAACAAAGTTGTTAGAATTTGCAATTACCAAAATGATTACAAATCCAGATTATAATAATTTAAGCAAAAAAATATGATTTGATATGTACATTCAGAAACATAAATGTGTATTGGGGTATTCATAATACGATAATTAGAATCTGTAGAGTTTCAAGAAATTCATGAATTATTATGTTTTACCTTGTAATATCAGCAAACTTTGGTTACCTGAACATATAGTTAATGGTTGCTGTTGACCATACTTCGAATGTAGATAATGTTTAGCACCTGCAACTCTTGCCGGATAAGCACAAACGGCAGCACATCTCGTTTCCGGCTTCTCAAATAAATTCAAATGAACTGTCAGTAACATGAGAATTTAATATCACTTAATTCAGAAAAATTAATTGGATCTGAATTAGGATAAGTTTGAATAAATTTAAAGAGAGCTAGGAATCTGAAATTTATCGGCTTTCATATCTGACAGCCTAATAACTTGATAACTGCATCAAACTGTTTCCTCGATTTCATCATTCCATCGCCTAAGTATGATCAATCTGATTCGAACTTTGAAAACTGAACTGTTCGAAAACTTTTGCGCAATGGCATTTTGTTCAAGTTGCCTTCTCTCCCCTTATACCGCATTATAAGAAGGACTCCAACTTTTTGACAAATAACGGACCGCAAGGTATGGTAAGATAGCTTTGTCAATAAGCTGTTCGATCACATTATCCGTATCATCGCTATTTAGACTAGTTAGATCGATGCATGAAATTAGTTTCAGCAATTGATCTTCCTGAAAATAGAAATAAAATCATGGCATATGTTTAATGATTTACTGTAATCTTGAAGCGTAACCTTTGACCTAGTTATCCATTATTATCTAATCTAAATCGCTTCTTGGAATGGATAGCATCGGACAAAAAATACATTGGGATTTACTTGATTATAGTATCTGGAATGAATAGGAGACCACCATGAAGTTCAATTTTCAATTTAATGTCAATAACTCTCGACTTTTTCATAAAATTTCTCATTTTCTTATTTATCAATAGATGATAATTTCGAAATAATCGTTCGATAACAAGGAAAAGTTGAAAATTAATGGAATTGCAAAAGAATATAGATAAATGAATTCAAGGAAAAGTAATAATATCTTTCTAGTTGAATAATTTTAACTTACAATATGAATCATCGACTGAGCACGTTGTTTTATGGTATCGATCATCTTTTTTATCATGGATAATTCTAAAAAGGATATATTCTCGGTTACGTTGTTGAACTGTTCGGCATTGAAGTCTTTTCCCATCATTATTGTTGAAATGCATACATATATTCTTCTATAAGTTTTTTGAAATTATTAAATTATTTAACAATTAAGATTGAAGGATTGAGCGGAAAATACATTATATAAAAACTGCATATATTTCTCATATTAGACATCAATAATCTACTTCCTCAGTGGTCTAAAAAACTGCTGCTAGTATTATTTGATATCAACCAAAACTTCCTAGGAATTATCTAGTGATGCCATTAATTCATGGAAATGATAAAATTTATATGGAATGATAAAATTTGATAAAATTTCTATGAATTAATGGCTATCACTAGATAATTCCTAGGAAGTTTTGGTTAATATCAAATAATACTAGCATCAGTTTTTTTGAGCACTGAAAAAATATGATTTATCACTTAAATAAGACAAATGATGCAAAAAGGGACAAAGAAAAAAAATAAAAAGATTTTTGTTAGATAACGATTAGAAAAATAAAATATAAAATGTTGACTTAAATGTTACAGAGTAAGAAAAAAAGATAAACAACGGATTTAAATTAGAATTAGATTGATAAATAAAAATAAGAGTATTCTAATTATTGTATAATTTAGCAACAGTTTAATTAAAAATAAAAGTATGATCTACATGATAAATGATCCACGATTATTTATGAAATTGTTAAACTGTTCATTTATCATATTCGTTTCATTTTTGGTGAACTACAAAAAAGAAAATATGAAATAGAAATGCTGGCCTAAATTCTATAGTATAGGGATAAACCCAGTTAACAAACGATGTAATCAAAGATTAAGGAAAACCTTATGCCAGTTGCCGACAAAATCAATTTGTCGGCTTACGGAGATGATGCGCAAAAATATTTACTTGACAATTAAAACTTAAGACAGCACATCTGTTCGGGCTTTTACTCTAAGTATCTCCTGCTTAATGCAAATTTAAGACTTATTGGACACATGATCGATTGATCCAAACTGCGAACTGTATGAATGTAGTGTTAGTAGAAGATTTATTGACTGTTAAGAAATTTTAACAATTTCCAAAACCAAACAGCTCATGAACATTCCACTCGAAAATGTTAGTTGAAATAACCGTCAATTCGCCATTAAATTTACTATAAACATGAATGAAGAATCTCCTCCACGGCACAGTAACTCCCATAAAACTGGTTATGTTTCAAAAACATTTTTCACTATTATCTATAATAATGGTTTTAACTATCCAACACATCATTTATTGCATCATATTCTAGGTTATAGAACGAATATTCGCATAGACATATATATCTTACATTTATTTTGCATGAAATTTGCAAAACAAGAAAAAGATAATAGAAATATGTAAGTAAACAAAGACAACAAAAAAAAAAAAAAAAAGTAATTTGTCACAATTTATTCACTTTTTTCCATTTTATGAATTTCAAAACAAAAATGAAGAGCTTCTTCAGTAATATACATACACAAACAATTGCTTTTCTCATTGCGAACAAAAAAACAAACAAACCACTAACAAATGAACATAATAATTGAATATTTCCAGAATTTTAAAAAAGCCATGAAGAACACGAATTTCATGAAGAAACCAAAAGGTTTATAAAGATGAGTAAACAGAAAAAATTCTTTCAATTAAATATAATGATTAGCTATTTATTTCAAGCCAGCTGAAAACATTTTATTAATTTCTTCTGTCTATAATTTTAGAAATGTTTTCATTATCAGCATTCATTTGTTAGCACTGGTCTCTCCTATATCACTCAGGATACAGGCATAGAAAATACACATGTATTAATCATTTGGAACTCAACATAATAATACATTTAGTACTTAGCATATTGTCAATGAAATCGACCAGAAAAGTACAAAACATAATAAAGAATGAGGAAACAGAAAATATTCAAGAAGCAAATAATCAACGATATATAAATCTCTGGAAAAAAATTCAAGAACAAAAAAGAAATTTCTACATACTAAATCCTAAATTTGTCGAAAAAACTGCTATGATGTTTAATTCCAAAACTACTTTTTTCTTCAGATAAGTGTCGAATCTGTCGGTTAAATTCTGAAAAGTTGGATGATTATTAGACTCAACCCGTATGATGCATCATTTAAAATATGAAACAATGGATGAGAAGTCGATGGAATTTATATAAATTTCGCCGTGTAAGCATTTACTTTTCCTAATTTTGATCCGTTTCAGATCATTTACAATTGCAATGATAGCAGCAATATATGCTCCTAGCACACAAATACATACACGACGAAAGCTCTTCACTGTGTACTGCATTACAATTCAAGCATACAAATTTCAATCTTATCCTAATCCTAATAACAACAACAGCATTAAAATAGGATGGTAGATAGTTTACGAATTTTCTTCCTCTTAATTTCAGATCATTTTGCAAAGCAATACAATTACTAGAAAACATAATCTCCCATGATAATTCCAAAAAAAAAAAAAAAAAAAAAAAAAAAAAAAAAAAAAAAAAAAAAAAATCCGACACTATGCTATCTCTTGTTTTTTCACTAAAAATAAATATATGCACAATTTACGGAACCATAGCAATGCACAATTCAGTGGTCATTTAGGGATAGATTTTACCAAGTTATATGTAAGCATAATCTGTTTAGAATTTTAGCATAAAGAAATTGCTTCTGAGATCCAAAAAATTTGTGCCAACAACAGAATTTAAAACATATTAGTGTATGCTATCAAGAAATAGATAAATGATATTTTGCGAATCTTTATAAATATATACTAATAATATATACTTTTTTAAAACAGCTGATTCTTCAAAAATCTCTCCAGAAATGAGCCACATATGAATCATCGGCACGTTCTTTCAATGTACAGCGGAGATAATATTAGTAGTAGCAGTACCGATGAAGAAAATAAATTAATTAACCAGTATTTAGAGAAAAAATTTAAAATACAAGTAGTTATACAATAACTTTAGAAATGAACACAGCTCAATGAAGAGAGCAACAACAGCATCAGGAATAGTGGTATTAATAATGTTTATAGCAGCAACAGGAGAATTTTAACCGTAACGACCTAAATTTCAGCGCCAGAACAAAAAAGCTTCGTAAAGGTGGAAGAAAAAAAAAAACCGGTACCCGATAAAAAAGTACTAAGACATATGCGAAAGAAAATTTCGTAAAATGTCCCGGCACTAATCAACCGTCCATAAATCTCCTCCAGCATCATTTGAAACCAAAAGTAAAAAAACATGTAGATCGGCACTATGTGAAAATGTGCTTGCCGCATCAATGATCACGACATATATAAGCCGACGAAAATAAATGTACTGCGAATTTGACGCATAAAGACCCTTCATGAAGATACACTTAGCTAAGTAATATTGTTTGAGCCTCCTCTCTAAATATGCAGTTCAAATGTTCTCAAAAAAAAAGTCTCTCACTTTCCCCACCTGTCCTACTATTATTATATGAACGACTAACAAACAAATTTTTCATAGGAACAAAAAACTTAAAAAATTTCCCGGACATATATGAAGAGAAATCAAAGGAAAATAAATTTTCATGCAGTGGAAATAAAGAGAAATATTTTTTCCGCAATAAAACATTGAACGAATTACAGTATACATTTGAGATCAACATACCATAACTTCTCTGTTCCTTCAACAAATTTTCATCTTAATGATCACGCATTTTTGAAGACTAACATTTGTATAGTGAGGATTACCCTTATTTCAGAAGACTAATTAGCAGATGTAATTACGACAAATAGATAGCTAGCTTTCTGTTGTCTGAATATCTCCAACAAATCTGGGCTATTCTTCTGCAGAAATACAGATGCAAAATCACATGGTGGAAAGATGTGCACGATGGTATTAGGAGTCGGATTCTGCTGAAATCGATAAAGTGTTACAATGCATTACAATATGACTTGATATAGAATTAACAAACAATTTCAGTCACTTTACCAAATAAAATTCTTAATAAGATAGTCTTAAAGGAATCTCCCATAAGAAATGACCGGATCTTACAATTAAACTTATCGGAGATGCACTCAATAAATATTGTTATGCTAGAAAAATCAAAAGAAATGAAGCCAGAATGAGAATTTTGAAAATAAAAACTGAGAAAAATTGCACCTGAAAAGCTAAACTGCGATTTTGATACTACTTTCCTTCCTGATTCTAAGAAAATTTTTTGTGATCCCATAAAAAAAAATATTATGACTATGAAAATCTTAATATTCTCAAAAAGATTCTTAGGTCATGCATGAAGAAAAAAGAATAATTCAACGGTATTAAACGAAAACGAGTCTCATTAAAATCACTTGAAAATTCTACCTCATTGCCAACATTGCATATTCCAGCAGCCTGTTTTGATTCTAAATAATCAACAAAACGTTCTTTTAGAAGATCAGACTGATTCTTGATATCTTCTTTGCTTGGACCACATGAAAGACATACCAATGCAATGTACGAATGTTCATCCATCATTTTACATTGAACACCTACAACAAAAAGTTTCGTCAAGAAACGAAATTCGCAAAAATAAAAAGAAAAAAAAAGATCATTCTACTTTTAGTTTTTATTTGGAATTTACCTTTTATTTGTCTTGAAAAATGGTAGAAAATTTAGCTGCAAGATTAAGAAGCTAATTGAATGATAAAGAAATAACACGCCACGGAACTGATCGCCAAGCAATAGGATGTTTATCTAATAACATTTCAAAAAAAGAATTTAAAAAACGTGTATAAGTATTCGCCACTAGACAATGATCAGCAAAATGAAGAAATCAGAAACATTCCACTTTAAATGAATGAAAAGCATTTGCATACTTTCGAGTTGACCCGCTTCCATACGCATTCTTTGATTAATTCTTATCAATGGCATATGATTTGATGTTGTTGTAAATTGATCTAATGAACGTTTGCACATTTCTGCGTTACCACCAACCTGTAGAAATCCAATCACCACTATTATTCGCAAGATATGTGAAGATTTTATCAATTCAACAATTACCTCACTATTAAGATCCGATGAAATCATATGAATTACTATCATTACACACACATACTCATGTCATCAAACAAATTATAGTGGAAGTGGGACCTTTCTACGTGTTATAACATTATCATACTTTGCATTCATCCGAAAGTTGTCGCTGCTTGCAACAATAAATATTGGATACAAAATGTAAAAGATTTACCAATTACAACTATCAACATGGCTTATGTAACCCAGTCTAAATTAGTTACCTTATGCATCTGCACACGAGTTTCGTTTGTTTTTAATGCAATTATTCCTTGCCACATGATTGGATATCTCTATAAATAAATAAAGACATGAAATAAATAGGATATTTATCATATTAAGTCATAGAATGATAAAAAACCGAACAGAGTCTTCCCTTTTTTCTTCTAGTTTACTTTTACGTTGAAGCATAATGACTATATTGAGAAGCAATAAAATAAATACAAAATATATTACGGAATGTCTCAAAAATATCGAGATGCTGCCATCTACAGATCAGCTATAAACTGGTGATCAAAAATACTTACAGCTTAATGAGTAATAGAATAAATAGATGCTTGATAACTGGCATTATCTTAGTTTTATCAATATACTGATTAACAACAGTGCACAACATGCAAGTTATCAAACATATAATTTATTAGATTCATTAGATAATCAAACACCAATCTTCCACAATTGTAACTAATATGATGAAGTCAGCTATAAGATACCACTGCAGTGATAACCTTAATTTCAGAATCAAACAATAAAATGAAGAAAAAAAACCAGAGTCCAAGCAATAACTTACGGCAATAACCGATGCGGCCGGTAGACCAGCGTAAGTCTTTACTTGCTGTTGCTGCTGCGATTGTTGCTGTGGTACTTTTTGCTTCAACGATTGTTTAGCATCTTGGTGACGCTGCCCGACTCCAACATGATATATTTCCGATTGATTGGTCATCTATAATCGCAATTTCGTGCTTATTCAAGTTCAAATATGGATTATAAAATCTGATTCAAATTTTTTAAAATTATAGGAGTTACATTGTCTTAGAATAGTTAATATCACATGTTTAATAGTTTTAAAATTAATAAAGATGATTAATTTCTCTTAAAGTCCAAACAAGTGGTGTCTTTTGGAATTAAGCTACAGATCAATAATAATCGAATATACTTGTTGTGTAGAGAGTAAGGACGAATCGCAAGAAATCGGAAATGCACCACTAGCAGCACTGTATAGAGAATTCAGTTGCTGAGCCGCAATATTAGCTTGTTGCGAAGAGCAAAGTGCGGTCGTTGGCGAAGACTGCTGATACAGATTAGACGTTAGGTACTGCTGCTGTTGTTGTTGCTGATGAAGATTCTAAACAACCATATAATTTCAAGTAATTTAATACTAACTTAAGGTTCCTAAAATTAAAACTAATGAAAGAAATTATTGACAGCAAACATCATGCATTTTCCACTCGTTTCTTCTTTTTTATTTGAAAAAGCCATCCCACATATATTTTCAGCATGGATAATAATACTACAAACAGCATATCATATCAATGACGAGAAAGATATAGTTGGCAAATAAATTTTCTTCAAGATGATGGAACCACGGTCCTTTATGTAATTCAGATGGTAAAGCGCTGCAAAATCGACCGATTGCAAGTATAGGAAGACAACAGTAAAATAATCCTAGTCGAATAAATTGACCTCTATCTTCAACCTCTCGGACTTAGACGATGCCAGCGAAAAATGAGGTGATTATTTGACTAAATTAAACGAGATGTAAAATTCAGATTGCATTACTTAATAAAAAAAATGCATGATGTATATATACTAGAAGCAGCATGCTCAACTTACTGGAAGACAGGGAAATTGGGCTAAGCTAACCGCTAAATGCGGCTGCTGTTGCTGCTGTCGTTGAGTATCCTGCCGTACAGTACCAGGCAATACACTTGCAGCTGCAGCAGCGACTGCTGCTGCTGCTGTTGGATTGTTCGGTGTCGCTGAATAACCACCTGGACCATATGCTCCGGTTGCTGCAGCTACATTGCCACCACCATAAGCACTTGTTGCTGCCGCTGCAAAGATAAAACACAAATGGTCGGAATACCGCTGTTAACTTTTGCAATGTGAAACGATCATTTCAAAAGCTGTAATTAGTAAAGAGATTTGTTAATGGAAACCAGTCTAAGTTATATTTTCAAGGCACGTTTATTTACAGCATTTCAATAATATGTTAGATTTTGACAAGCATTCTAAATAAATAAATACGTCGTTCCATGAATATCGATCTCGAGCACATACCTTGGAAGGTATTGAAGAGTGTTGAACGGTACATCTGCTGCAAATATTGTTGTTGCATTTGGGTAAATGGTGAAGTAGTGCCTGGTAAACCAATTGCAAATGCAACCGCTTGCTGTGCTGTAGGCGAAAGTTGTTGCTGCTGCTGATGTTGCGTTGCACGACTTGCTTGATGTACAGCATTAGCCGATGCACTCGACCGATTAACTTGCAAATTTGCTGCAGCTGTACTGGAAGGTGTAGCTCCAGCACGTCCCATTAATGATGCATCGAGAGATGATGGATTAGGACAATTCTGTAGCACTTCTGTGGAGACTTTCATTTGCTGCTGTTGTTGCTGAGTTATTTGAGCCTAAAATATGTTGCATGAAATATATATATATATACTTCAATGGGAATAAAGTACAGAAAGATATGAACTGTTGATAAAAACTACCTGCTGTTGATGTTGTGACTGTGCTGTTCCGATCGTTGATTTTTTCGGTAGATTAGCATATAAATCATAGGGATTGCTACTGACTGATTCTTGGAACGATGTTGCTGATAAGCCCATTTGTTTGTTCAAATCTAGTTGCCGGGATGCAGCAGGTACAGTTTGTGGAGCTATGACTGCTGCTGCATTACATGTAGACGTCATCATCGGTGATCCATAATTTATTGATTGTTGCTGTTGCAGGTGTGACTGAGCTACCAACCGACTTGCTTGCTGCTGTGATGGCGTTGCTTGCACAACCTGTTGGCGCCCATCGGGCAACTGCGATACAGCATGTACCGCACCGGCATTCATTGCACTAGTAATATTTTGCATGTTATTCGCGGTTTGCTGCTGGTGCAAGAGCAAATGTTGCTGCTGTTGCTGTTGAAGCGACATCTGAGGTGAGGCAAAGCTGGCTGCACCAGCTTGCTGAACAGCATTCCTACCTGGATAATATGATGATAAATTTCCAGTTGTTATACTCTTTGATTGCAGCGAATGTATTTGTTGCTGCTGCTGTTGCGGTATTACAGTAGTTCCTTGTACTCGCTGCTCAATTGGTGGCAAATGCTGTGCTTGAAGATATGCAGTCTCAGGAGCTTTCATCATCTGTAACTGTGACTGCTGATAAGAAGTTAGACGAACACCCTGATGTTGCTGCTGCATTGCAGCTTGACCCATATGTTGTTGCTGTTGTGGTCGCTGCTGCAATACCATGTGGCTATTATCATGCACAATATTTTGCTGCAGCTGCTGTTGCTGTTGCTGCTGCTGCTGAGGTGGTTGCGATAAAAGGCCTTGGCCCTGGAAAGAATAATTGAAACAATGAAGTTCCAAAATAGAATACATGGACTGAAGTTAATTGGTATTTTTAGGCGGGATGCCTAGAACAACACATAGATATATAAAACACCGGATCAATTCACTTCCTGTAAAAAATATTACTATTGCCAATAACTACTAAATCTGATAATGACATCATCATACAAAATGTAGCATGGATAACACAGATGGATGTCCTATTAATTTTTATGTACTCAAGATGCTTATGAATTTCTTTGAAGACGCAGAGAGGTATATGGTCCAAGTGAAACATCCCAGACCAAAAGTTTTACTTTGCTTCAGACATCTAGGATCACAGAACTTGAGAAAAGAGTAAGAGAGGTAAGAAATTTGTCAATCCATAGCATGACATATTTCTTGAAATCAATGAGCAAAGCTACAATAAAATCTTCAAACCAAGTAGTTTTAATCCATATTAGTACAAATTTGATGAAAAAAAAATGGACAATTCAAGTGATCTAAGTTATAACGTTAAATACTAAAATTATACCTGCTGCAAAGGTATTTGCTGCAGCATTTGCGATTGCTGATGCTGTAGCGATTGTTGCATATGGTAACTGCTGGTCCCATATTGTTGCTGCTGCATATGATGCGGTGGTCCTTGTGTAGCATTTCGGCAATCATATTGTGACGTTTCAGTACTCTTTGCAAAACTTGTCGGTGGCAGAACTTCTGGAATGATGCTCCCTTGCGTACATGCAGCCGTGGCTCGTAAAATTGCCTCTTCTTTTGCCTTCTTTGAGTTTATGCGCATCAGTTGCTCAGCATCTACTTCCATATACCCACCGGCCACTACGTCATCAATAACCTACAAAAAATGATGAGAAAACTTTCCATAGGGCTGTCTGGATAAGCCTAATGGATGCAAGTTAATGTCTTCATGTATTATTATTTTATATAACTCCTCTAGTCAACCAATCAGAACTTAATTTTACAAAATGAACTGAAGCAAGCTATATTTCAAAATAAGATTAAAAAAAAAGAAAAAAAAACCTTAGACTGAAAAACGTCAAATTCATGTAGAAGTATTCCCACCAATCCTTATCTTCCATCAAAAAAAATTTCATTCACGTAATACTTATCAAAAAAAAAAAAAAAAAAAAAAAAAAAACTAAAAGCCTGATCTAAACACGATCTGAACAAAAAACATAGCAGGTCACATCATAACCTAGATGAAGAACATCAATTTTACGGAAGAATTAATATTGAGAAAAACACAAAAATTTTGAACTGAAGATCCTAAAATACCACATAACAACTCGGCTGCTTTCATTAAATAGCAGTACTTTAATCTAATACTATTACTAACGTAACTATGCTATTATGCTACTAGTGCTAATAAACAATGGAAAATGAAATAGATGAAAAAAGATGAAGCATTGAACAAAATCTATCTTGAAGCCAAGAGGAATAAAAAAATAAAACTGCGCAATAGTTTTAATGGGAAAATGTGAGAATAAATGGAAAAGAAGTACAATAATAGCACAGATGATAATATATAGAAAGAATTTGAGTGTGAGTGCATGGTACTTAAAATACTGAATTATACGAAAAAAAAAAAAACCTCATCAAGATGCGAATCACTTTGTTTATCATCTACATCCATCTTATCTTTACCATCATCGGCATCTTCCGCTTCCATTTCCTGCAATAATTCATTAAGTATGACATTTCTTACAAGACATCTGATATATACAATTTGTACAAATCATGACAGATACTACAGTTAGGCATTGTGAAAACATTCCCAAGATCTTAAATATGCTAATTAGTAAGAGTTAATCGTACAGATTATCGATGGGCAAAAGTAAATGGACTAAAAAGGAACTTGAAGAGTATTATAGAAGCTTTCAATTAAAGAAAAGCATGAAAGCACGTTCGAATCAACTGGAGAGAACTTAAGATGAAGTGCAGTGAATAAACGAAAAGTATAGTCCTATTTATTTTCCAATATCCTTTGTTGCAAATTATAAAGCAGCTACCAGCTTATTTAAATCAAGAATAAAAAAATAACCAATTCACTTCTTTCATATGATTAAAGCTAACAATCACAATTATCCTTCCACTTGGAAAATTTATTAAGTGGAATCAAATTCGATAAAAAATGCTACTCTATATCTCTGCATGTGTTTCTTTAACTTATACATTACCTGATGTTCAGCATTTGCTGATAATTTCGATGTAATACTGCCATCGTTACCCGCATCAACATTATCTTGTGAACTGTTCTCCTGCTCCTGCTTATTCGTATTCAAATTCATATTCACCAATGCCGCTGTATCGTTAAGGCTATCATGTCTCGAATTTCTACTACCAGCGCCTTCATTTAAATAATCCACAGCGGTATCTTCAGCACTATGTTGACTTCGATTATCGTCTAAAACTATTGACTGCACAGCAAATTCGGTTTCCTGCAAAAAGAAAACAAACATTATGCTTCGAGCGAAGTTTTTGTGTAGATTGTTTTATATTAATTTAGATTGAAGTCTCTTATCCTATACGAAATTGATAAGTTCACCATCTATCATTATAGATTGCACACCAAATCTTAAGAAATTTATGTCCATTTAACATTAATGGGTCTAAACAACTCAGTAGTAATAATATAACGTTACACAAGTACCAACCAACATATCTCAAAGGATTTATGCTATCTCAGTGAGACCAGCTGGGGAGCGCAGCACAGCAACTAGAAATAACTCAATTTTTTACGACTGGAATTTCATGAAATCAAAGACCTCAAAGCTTTTATTTCCCTCGTTTGGGTATCCAGAACGAATAATATAGCAAAGTTAAAGTTTAATTAAAATTAATGTATGAAACTGAAATCAATACATTAATCTTCCAATTTTCCAAGAATTATAAAAAAAATCTTATGATTCATGCCAAGTTCGCTAGAGAGCTTATTTATACTATTTCTAAATCTAAAAAGATTAGTAAAAAGAATCTTCCCCAAAATGTGCTCCGTGAACAACTATTAAATTGTGCTGAATCTAACGAAATGCACTATTTTCCCCAACGTGCTGTGTGGTTAACCCGAACTGTATTATGCCAACAACAAAAGTGCAAATGCTTGCTTAGTGCATAAATTTACGTACGTATAAGACAAATTTTTTGCAGTAATTTTTGGCATGCACAGACCTGCACATCGTGAACATCATCTTGCACTCGCACGGTAGCGACACATTCAGAATCATCTGCGTGTTCCTCTTCTGCTTCCATTATTGCCTCACTCCGGATGTGTTCGACTTCATAAATACATTCATGGCATTGTTGCTGTCTGATACCATCAATATCACTGTCAATATTCTGATCCGGGAAGGAATCAACATCATCAACTCGCCCTTCATCAATCAACTCGAAACTCCCGTTGGATTCAGCATCATTCACACTATCCAGAATACTCGCTCCTGACCTTTCCGCATTTTGAAGTTGCTGCTGTTGCTTCGATAGTGCATTACTTATCTTATTTGCATCATGAACCACGGGATCGGTAGAACATTCGGCATCTGAATTTGGTATAAAAATTCGATCGCTGGTTGATAAATGTATCACCGTATCATTGGGAGACAGCTTTTCCTCATTTTCGGTTTTTTCAACACATTCTTGCTCTGTACCACAATTACTACTGGACTTGAATATTTCAGCAGATCCTAAAATCTTGATTCTCTCTGATACTGAAATCTGCTGCTGCTCCTGATCTTCAGGACCATCTTCCAGCTGGGTTTCCAAATTTGCCGATGATGTTGATAACAAACTTGTTTGGCCACTTTCACTGCTATTTGTTGAGGACACTGAATTTTTACGACCAAGGATATTCCGATCAACATTCCCTCCTCCTTCATCATCATCAGATGTGCAGAGCTCCTGATGTTGTTCCTGCTTCGGTTGATTTTGGTCGAAATGCGGGTCTTCCGGCTATAACATAAATGCAGTATGTGTTTAACATATTTTTTTTTGCAATATGTGTTTACCCATGTCTCTATTATGTTTGATACAAAAAATTATGGTACAGTGCAAATTAAGTATCATTTTGAATCTATACAATATTAGTTTTGTGTCTCTAGAAAAATGAAATCTATCTTTGATTTAATAAATTTTTAAAACGAAGAAAAACACACTGAAATGATTTACAGTTACTTCTTATCGTTTGGATAAAGTACTATATCTGTTAGACATAAAAAAATTTTTTTCAATGTAACGCAAATCACATCATTTGAAGTCTGAAGTGCCAATGACAATCTTGTCTAATGCAAGCATATGAGTAAAAAGTAGCATGAAAATTAAAAAAATCAGTGATAAAGCGCTTAAAACTTTCAGAACAATCTAGAACACAGATATAAAAATACACTGTGCGGCACATTAATTAACCCGCAATGTATGTTAACCTCGTGCATGCATGCAAAAGATTTGAAAAAAATGTTTTGACGAAAAATGTTAGTATTTGCTACAAAAAGAGTGCATAAATATAATAAAGTGTGGATATCCTTGTTCAGAACTTGTTCAAAGAATTTTGGCTATTCATTATAATAGCTCAGGACAGAAAAAAGTTTGTTCGTTTTAGAATCTAGTTCAAAACATCACTCAATTGGGAAAAAATTCCCTTTTTATTAATTACAATTAATTTAATCATTTCGGAAATTTTCTTTTTCATATTTCCGTTATAAACTCAATATTTTTCGGGGCATTACAGGTTTGATGATATGATGGCTAAACATATATCAGATTACCGTATAAATTCGAACTCAAAACGTCCATTATTTCTATATTCTTTTGCGCAGAATAGATCAAATTTTGGGAGTGTATTCAAAATTCGGCTAGATGTAAAGATCATAATCTATCCAAAACTTATCCAAATTTGTTTATATACGAAAGCTGTATTAAAAAATTCTTCCTGTAGTGTTCGACGATTATGCAATACAGCTTACTAAATGCATGCATATTTTGGGATGAATGAAATGAATTTCGCTAGATGAGAAATTATTAAAAATTGGCAGGAAAAATTAAATTTTAGTGTAAAAGCATAGGGATTCAAAAACATGTGGAGAGAAACAGAAAGTTCAAGTTTTCTTCATAATTCTAAAAAAAATTCTCATGGGTTCCTTCTACATGTAAAGAATTAGAGACAATATGCTCATTTCTCTTTACACAATATCAGCAAATTATCAAGGCTAATTAAACTGTCCACCAGAGAGAAAACTGAATACCAATCTCCTGGAAGCATACGATATTAATCACTTTACTATGCTGGTGGTACTTGCTCCATACCCAAGACAAAAATGATGTTCCCCACGTGCAATGGTACAAAAAATGTAATCTTAATTTTAATATATTTTCTTAAGAAAAATTTAATAACAAAGCAGCAGTTGCAAACGATGAAGCCAAGAAAGTTTAAGCAGAAAGAAAGGGAAACATTGAAATAACTAACGGGACGTTTGGGTACAATAACACTGTCTGCTGCTATCGAAGGTTTATCAGTTGTCTGCTTCTGATCCACTAAATCATATTTTTTGGATTGATTTGACATATCACATGATTGATTCCGGGGTGAGCAGCATTCATTCGAAATGCTCTGTAAAGAGGCATTCATTACACATCCTTTCGAAACATGATCCACTTTCTGAAAATTAAAAACTTCCATCTGATAAAAGATAAAGAATATGGCTCATTTCTCTCCTCTTCCACACTAAATAGGCTTGGCTGCATTCGCAATCGGAAAATTTCTGCCACCTAAAAAATAAAACTGCGATACACGCAAAGGAATCGGATAAACAAATCTCGAGAAAAAATCAGTATAAATTAGACAACATACAGTGTGCGCCATTTCCATTGTGGTAGGTGCAGATGTTACCGCTACTTTCACTGACTGTAGGAGATTGAAGTCTATATTCGTACTGCCAAACAGTGAATCACCTTTGCTTTCTGGTCTGGATGCATTGCCTTTCATGTTATTCACACCAATTTTATTGAGAGACTATAATAAAATTCCAACTTGAGTAAAAGTTACTTTCAGAAAAAATATATAAAACTTGAATTTTTTTTTTGGATTTCTAGTTCCAAAACTGCTGCTGTAGATAACATTGAAAACTTTTCCTAATGCTTAAAACATCGGTTCTCAAAAATTATTATTCGTTTTCTTCAAACGCAAACCTAAAAAAAACAATCTGCAAAAACTAACTTTATTTAATGGCTCCTGTTTCACTACTGCTACATCTCCTGTTTTCAAACTTTCACAAGAATCAGAATCCATCTGAGATACATCTCTATTCGGGGATTTCGGCTCCTTTCTACTCCTTTTCATTTCTTCAGAATCTGAATTCCACAATATAAAGGCTAATTACAGATAGAAAATTTAGCAACATAAAAATTTCGTATAAAACTACACACTTTCAACTTTAAGATGCCTTTTCCAAGCACTTTTGGTGTTTGATAATTTATGGGTTTGGATGCCTGTTTCCGGACTTCGATCATTTAAACTAGTAACATCAGATTTTCCAACATCATCACTACTTCCACTACCAGCTCTATCCATTTTTTGCCGCTGACTTTCACCTTGTAATTTTTCATTTTTCTGTTTCGCCTCAGCCGCCTCTCGTTTCTGTTCTTCATGCTGCTCCTGAAATATATAATTTCATTACAATAATTTGGGTCATTTGAGATTATATATTTTTTCAGCTTCCAGTTGAACATCTGTGAATGAATTTTTTTGCTTAGCTTTAACATTGAAAATGATATCTTACAAATTAAAACAATAAAGCCGATCTAAACGAATTCTGCTTTCCTTATTTCTACAAATAAAAATGAAATATTTTAATCAGTGTCTAATAATGGATCGATGAACTCCAACAATCTACTGAGGCTCAATATTCAAGT
This sequence comes from Onchocerca lupi, assembly GCA_028564675.1. Classification (NCBI taxonomy): domain Eukaryota; kingdom Metazoa; phylum Nematoda; class Chromadorea; order Rhabditida; family Onchocercidae; genus Onchocerca; species Onchocerca lupi. Next base: position 145,484 of record JAOVVO010000093.1, on the reverse strand, counting down.
AATAGTATTCCTAATCGTATTTTATTGAAGTCAGTAATATTATAGTAAAATTTATTTTATTTAAGTTTTGATGGAAAACTCAAAACCATACTTTTTGCTTTCTTTTTAACTTTTTTGCTAATTTTTTTTCAAATTGTCCATTAGTCGCAGGCTTTCGACCTTTCTTCTTCTGTTCGGGCATAGTGGGAGTCTTCGTTTTAATCTGCTTCTGATCATCTCGAAACATGGATATTTCAACCAAAGATTTCTCCTGAAAAAGTTGACATAAAAATAGAACATATCTGAAAATTTTCTAGGAACATATTTGGAATGATTAAATATTCTCTAAAATAAATGCGGGCTTGTTCAAAACAGTTACGCACAAATCAAAAAAACAACGTAGAAAAATTGAACAGCCTAAACAAATCAATGATTTACGTTCTCAAAAAATGAATTTCAAACAACAACTTCGTAATTTTACTGGTACTGTGATATCGGAAGATCTATTTCTTATTTTATACTCGATCTACAAAGAGAATAAATACCGCTTTCTGCTTTTTTTTTTCCGGAATTCCCACAGTGATAACGGCACTGGCTTCATCCACTTCATCACTCTTGCTGAATCGTTTTTTACTAGCAACTTTCTTTTCGATCGACTTCTCCAGAAACTGTTTGTTTTCTGTCTTTAATGGGATAATCTGAAACCAAATCCATAAATTTCAGAATTGTCCTACACTTTAATTTACTATTATAATCTCATTCACTTTAATCTCGATATTTTATTGCAATAGTATCCTTTTCTATCTAATAGAATCATCTTTCTAGGAGTAATTCTGAGCTAGGTACCCACTGTCCTATGAATGTGAAAAAAGGATTTTCTAGCGCCCTGAAACGCATACAGAGAGCAAAATGTCGAAAAACATTTGTATTTCTTCAACTATCAACATCCAATAAGAATAACAGGATAATCATATTATGGCATGATATCGTTACATAATATATTAAAAACATTTAAAAATATGAATATTAAGACAAGGTAATTTTACAAAAAAATTCTAGAACTAAACTAGGGCATGGCAAATGTGTGATGGCAATACCTTTTTTCCTTCTGCATCAGATTCGTCTTCATCATTTTCTTCTAGCTCTCCTTTTTTACGTTCTTTTTTTAAAGTTAGACGCCTGATATTTCCAGTCTTCTCTTTTTCATTTCTTGATTTCTGACTTTCATCGACCTTTGTGATAAGTTTTTTATCATTTTCCTCTTCATTCTTTTCCTTGTATAACGATGGAACAATGGAACTTCGGGAATGTTTCGTGGATTCATCATCCGTAGAATAAGTTCCAAATACGTCATCTAATGATAAAGATGAAGTCTTTTTCTGCAAAATTTTCATTTTAAAAGAGAGATAAATCCCATCTTATTCCTTGAACATATGATTAAGATTCGGGTGAGAATAATCTAGCTATAAGCCTTTAAAAAAATTATATAAGCAACAACTTCTAACACCCTGGAAGCGAAGTATTCTAATCATTTAAAGAGCGCTATCACTGGATATTAATAAATATTGATTATCAAAAATGAACGTATTTAGTCATAAATATAATGTACCTGTTTTTTATACGTTTTTAATGGCGCTGTCTTTCGATTGCGCCTTCGTTTTGTACATTCTTCATCCATTTCAGACTTTTCTGAACCCTTCTCAATCTACAAATATCAATATATTTAAAAAAAGTAAATAAATCAAGAAACTTGAGCTATCAAGATGGTTTCACTAAAACCACCATAATGTTCCATAATTAGCAAGTTTTCTAATAGTATAATTGTCTTTTCAGCTTGCATAAAACTTCTTTTTAGTTATTGTTCAATATTATAGCATCAATCAAATTTCGGAAAGCTGCAAAGGTCTGCCTGAAAATTCCCTCTAAATTTTAAGCAGTATTAGAAAATTTATACTGAAAATATTACCTCATCATTATCATCATCATCATCATCATCATCATCAACATCATTACATTCGGTTTCGTCGTCAATAAGTAATTTCTTTTGCCGAAGTGATTTTGTTTTTTTCATCGATTTGTCTTTCGGTTCTGTTTTCTTCTTTTTACGGGCTCTAGAAGCATATATTGAAGGACCCGACGAACTATCGGATTCTTCATCGTTTGCTGAATCCTTCTCTTCATCGGATGAAGAGCTCTCTAGCTGTACTCTCTTTGGCCGATTCTAAGAAACATCAAGATAAACTAAAATCAACCATAAATCATAGCAAATCATAAATTCCTAATTCAAATGTATCGTTCATCAGTGGCAAATTCAATTTTAAACTTCAAAGCTAAATTACAATACTTGTTCGTTATTTCGACGACTTCGTGTCCTTTCTTGTAACAACTCCAATGCTCGATTTTTTCTGGCTGCATCATCTGGCTTCGAGGAGGAACGCTGCTTAACTCGATCGTACATCGACAAACCTAGTGATCCCGAAGCTTCTTCTTCCATAAACAATCGTTTCAATTCTCGATCAAATGACTATAAAATTATCGCGATTCAATAAAATTCCTATGAGCAATCAGCTTGGTCGCAGTCATTTTCAAACTTACAAATGAACGATTAATTGCTACTTACATGGAGTTCTACTTCCGATGACGACGTTTCTTCATTTGAACTCGTACTCGACTCCTTTTTTCGCTTTCTTTTCTTCTTCGTCAATTCCTTCTTTCTTCCCTGCTCTTTCTCTTTTTCCTTTTGCTTACATTTTTTTTCTTCTTGCTATAATAAAAAAGTTAGGTTTGAAAGCAAACTTTACAATCCCGAAGTAAAATTAGTAACAGTATCAAGTCAAGTCCGATGGTACAGATTTTCCAACTGCTTCCTTACTTCTCCATGGAAATTCCAGTTTTATCTGTATGTAGAGAGTTCAACATTTCATTTAAAAAATACCTTCTTTGCATGATATCTCTGTAGGTGTTCTTTCTCTTTGACCTTTTCCTTATACTTAACATTAGCTTCATACTTCACCGACTTATTCTTAACGCTTTTTTCCATTTGCCGTTGCGTTTTCCTTTTATCCGAACTACGTTCTCCTCCTTCTTCGTGTTCTTTATCTTTCTCCTTCTAGAACCAAAGCTTGATATTGGACTTTATCCAAGATTTTTCCATGAATTCAAAAACCAAATAATGGAAAATTTATCTATCCCCATCAAATATATCTAATACAATAATAAGTCGGAAATGACAAACCAATTCTTTTTTTCCCTTTTTTTCTTTGGGTTGCTTCTGAGGTGCCATTTTCATCTTCGCTTCCTGTGATTCGACTCTTCCATCACCATATTTTTTATCTTTCTCTTTCTCAGCCACATTTTGATCCGATTTTTCCAGCAGCTACAAACAATATGATTTATTTACATAAGATTTACATCTTCAATAATGGCTGTTTTGACCAATGTCAAAACCGTCCTCTTTTCTAATGCTAACAACAATCTCTGCAATTTATGGGAATCTAGTTTGTTGTTTCGACCTACACTTTATTTCTTTACCAAAAAAACGACATAAATAGAGAAATCTCTTTAATCTGCCTAGCAGGATGCAGTTATGATAATGAAAAAATACCAAATTAAACGAAATTTAAAATTAAGAAAGACTCCGATGTTCCAAGAAGCAGCTATCTTTTCACCCAAAACTTTAAAAGCAGTATATCGCTTTATTGAAAAATCAAAAAAAAAAAAAAAAGACACCTGCTTCTCATTTTCCTTGGAATTTTTTTCCTTTATGTTTTCAACTAATCCTTTTTTGTTTTCATCATTCGATTTATGACATATTGCTTCATCGCCTTTCTCTTTTCTAGCTTTTTTCAACTGCTTAAGAACTTCTGATGAATCTTGCGCCTACAATACATAACGATATACAAAAAACAAATATTTTAATAAAAAAAGAGGAAGTGACAGAACCCTAAACAATTAGGGAAAAAATCGATACCAAAAACTGGCATCGATTTTTTCCCTATTTCTTCAAAAAAGCGAAAAGCTTATAATGATTTTCAGCTTATAACTGGTACATCTCATTAACAGAAATACAAATTCAATGGTTTTAATGCACTGGTATCGATTTTTCCTCTATTTCTTTTTCTATTGGGTATTTCTAAAATATTGAAAATCACTGTAAGAACAAGCAGCTTGATGAATTCAAATCGAATCTCACCTGTTGACGGAATAATTCACTCAATGAAGGCTGTTTGCTTGTAGAATCTTTTGACATTTTTTTCTCAGGCACGTGCGTTTTCGAACTCGTCTTCACATGCTCTTTCTCTCTTATCTGCACCTCAAATTAAAAAAAAAAAAAAATTTTTTTAAAGCAATACTGCTTGCATTTAGTTAACAGTAAAAAAATCTCAAACCGCATTGAAGGCGAAATATCTTACTTAGAATAACTAAACACAAACCTTATCAGTCCCTTGAGTTCGCAGTCGAATTTTATCCACTTCTAATACAACACTACCGGAAATTGAACCTGACGTTGATGGTTTTGATGTGCCAGATGCAGAAGAAACTGAGGCTTGTTTTGAATTAACAGTGGAATGTACTATAGGAGGTGGAGTAGACGGTTTTGTTGTAGTTCTCCAGGATGAAGATTGCGCGCCACTCTGTGAACCAATACTACGTACCAATGGTTGAAGAGATGTGATATGGCACGGTGATGTTGGATCGAGTGAATGGGAGATACTACTACATATCTGAAATTAGAAACGGTTTTATTCGATTGATAAGATGTTTAATATCCGAATCCATACATATAAAATTTTTCTTATAACTAAATTCCTTATTCCCAGCACCATGGTATTTAATCATCCAACATTCAACGTCTTCAATGATGCAGCTATACATCATCCACAGATGTTCGCCACTGAAAACGGGATACTCTTCCCCATATAATTGAGCTTTTGTAATTCCCTACTACAATTTTTATAATTTGAATTGACTCAAAAATTTTTGCAATAAAAATTATGAAATCAATAAACAAACAAATAACAGACCAACGAGGGTGGTGGAGGTGGAGCTAAGATCAGAGAAGTGCCAGCTGCTACAGATTTGTATGCCGCTAAAGACAATGTCGGAGGTACAGGAGGTTGCGGAAACGGTGGAGGTGGAATACTGAAATCTGGTGGATAAGCAATACGAGATGCAGCTGCTGACGAAGGTGTCTGATTACTGCTCTGTGTAATGCTTGATGTTAGAAGAGGCTTTCTGAGTTGAGCACCAGAAAATTGTGGTGACGGAAGACTGGAAGAACTGGTACACGTAGTATATAAAACCGTTGTATAAGCATTTGAATTGGTGGATGTTACGGAAGCTGGAGGCATTGGGATGGAGAGAGAAAGTGGAGTACGATTCAACTTTAGACTATCTGTATCCTTCGAATCGAAAATCGATGTAGTACCACTACTTCGTACTTTCGTGAAAGAGTCCGTAAATGTGTTAGATGTGGAATGAGAACATGTTATCATTACTGACTGCGGAGTGGTTATGGTTGAAGTAGACGATCCAGCTCGTGCCTTCAATCGTTCCAGCTCTTCCTCGAATTTATAACTGCGTTGCGACGATCCTTTACGATCACAATCCAAATGAGTATTCTGTTTTGTTTTCTAAAGAGATCGAAAATAATCACATAGAAAATAGAAAAAAATTGAAGACAAAAATGAAACAAATAACGACGATGACTACAAGATATACTGAATCTAGAACTGCTGGGACTAAGACTCTAAAGAATTTATGGGCAATTTTTTGGTGTTATAAATATGTTATTTATAAGAAAATATCAAATACCGAAGATTCTGAAAGAAAACAAGCCATTGGAGTCATTAGGCGAAACAACGCTAAACGAAATTTACCAGATATAAAATAGAAAAATTGATGTTATGAATAGTTGAGCATGTTACGAGGCTTCTACCCATTGATGAAAGAAATTGACCTGAAACTTTTGCTCGATATTTTGAAAAGTAGCTCCCAGTGCATCAAGTCGTTCACGATAAGCACTCGAATTATTGGCAGGCGACGTATCTCCAAAAATATCCATGGTGCTTGTTACCAATGAAGGTTGCGTAGTTGAATTTAAAGGATCAGGAGAAAGCATCGTTTCACTATTACTTGATTCCGATCTGGACAGCGATGAATGTGTCCGTCCTCTGATCACTTTTTGTGAAGGTAAATTTTCTGTAGCATTTTGCTTCAAACTGCATTCTGCAATGGCATCTAGTAAATTTCATACCAAGTATGAAGCACGAATCATAAAGCATTTGACTCATCTCAGTACTCTCATATTCAACTTAGCTTCGCTTTTTTCATAATGATATGATTCCATAGAGAACATGTATCTCCTGGGAAAAGCTAACACTGCAACTGTCAAACCATACACTGATTAGGTTTTCGGCTGCTAAATCTATCTGTTTTTTTACCATTTAATTACTTCCCGTCTTGCCAATTGTTTTTTAATATTTCAAATTTTTTGCTTAATTTATTTGAATTTCCAAGGCCTGCAAACATAAATTTCAAAAACAATTAAAACATTTCACAGTAATGCAACTTCATTTAAAAAAATAAAATCAATTATATGACCAACCAGCAGCACCGGAACTTGAAACTGATGAAGAATTCTTCGAACACTTTGAATCTTGCTTTTGCTGTTGCGGAGAGCGAAATGGATCCGGTACGCTACTCCGACGTAAGCTGCTCGATGTAGAGCGATGTTCATGCACAAATTTTGGTAACGGTAATAAAGCGGAAGTTTGCGGTGAATTTTTTTGATGTCGCGGATCTTTACTTCGATTGGCGCTTCCATCCAAAGGAATTGCACAGTGATTTTTAATCGGATCATTTCCTAGAATTAAAGCGATATCATTAATATGAAAAAAATATTTCCTTGTTTAAACTAAATCATGTTTCAATTTATCATATCAACAGTAATTCATTCTTATTTCAAACCTTTCTTTAAAAAATAAATCGCAAAGCCACACAGATGTCCGACTGTCCTTTTTGTTTTCATCCTATTTGTTTAACTTCAGCACATTTCTGTTCTCATTTAACTCCAGTTCTAATAATCCTAATAAATGAACAGATAAGATGCACAATTTTGTATTTCCTATTTCAGCATTAAAATTCATATATAGCCAATATGTTACATTAACACACCCCATGGCCATTTGGTGCGTTTAGCAGACTGTTTACTGGAATGATGCTTGCTACTGTCGCAAGCATCGTCTGTAGATCGCTGAGTTGAACAAGTTGACGAATGGCTATGATGAGTCCCACTCATTATAGCTAATGGAGCACTTGCTGTCGTTGATGTAGATGCCTTGGAATGATGCTGCAGCACGTTTACCAAAGTGTTAGCAATTTCTTCGATTCGATTTGACTAAAATTACATGATATTTCATACTTCGATGATTTCAGATTTCAGAAATCTTGCTTCCGAAATGAAAATGTAACAGTAAAACTCACACAAACTAATGCAGATCACTAAGCAAAAACTTAATAAAACCATAATATTTCCTCAGAGTTTGCCTCTTTTAGAATACCATTAATAGCCCTTTTATGCACATTTAAGTGTTAAATAATCTCTCAATCCCGACACGACTATATTTTATTAAGTTGAATTTCAAGAGTATGAAAGCACTATACCGTTATCGCATTTATTTCCTTTGTAGCAAAATTTCTTTGCGCTACAGAATTATAAAGCGAACTGTCATGTGATCCTTTGTTTTCTAACTGCTTGACATTACTGAAAAACTGACAATAAGTTTCAACTAAAACACAGCAAATTACTTAATCATTAGTCAATAAGAAATATGCCAAAATATTAGAACGCAATAATTGCTATCTTCAAGAATACTTCCTAATCTGAAACAGTTCAAATTGAAAACACAAATAATAGAAAATCTACTCTTCTATTTCCAACTCTGTCTATAAAGTAAAAGATAATGAGAAGCTCCTACATGTCTATTGGAACATACGCCTGATTGATCATGTTACATCATGCATAGTCTATTTTCTCGATCTTTTTTTTAGAAAGGTTTTCTTAAAACATAGAAACATATGAACAACACAATGCAGTAATATTCGTCACTCTTTTTCATTACATTGCTGCACTGAGAGAGCAGGCAGTTTCAATAATTTAATGAAACAGTTTACCTCTGCTGTTCCTGCTCCACTTTCCTGCTTCGATGTTCTGCCGTCGATTTTCCGTTTGTTTCAAGCGGTAGTTCATTGTCAACCAACGAACTTGAGGACGGTATAGAATGTTGAAACTTAGAATCGATGGATCTTACAGCTGGTTCACGTTCATTTCTACTTGCTTCTGTCGACTGATGATATTCTTCTTGCTGCTTCTTTTCATTTGGTGATGTTATTATAACGGGATTCAGAATTGGTGCTGATGGCATAGGAGGTGGAAGTAGTTGCGCCAGGCTTGCTCTTGTGCTGTTACGACTTGTAACAGTCTGTAGCGTAATTTCGGTAGTGATGTTAGTCTCTTCGAAATTTTTACCAGGCTTGCTATTCGAAGGAGAATTAGTTTGTCGTGAATTGGAAGGATATATTGGAGTCTGAAATATTATTAAGAAAAAAAAAAAAATGAACGAATAAGTAATTTAATGAAAATGGGAGATGAAATGATACAAATTTGAAGTTCCCATAAATTCATTATAGAACAGTAATTTTTATGAAATCAACATCTCTCTATATTCAAACACAATGTCTATATCTATATTAAGCTTCAAATTCTGTTCTACCTCATCCCTACGCAAACATTGAATGTTATTCTTCGAATGACTAGCGCCCGTACGATTCCTATCTGGTGTGCTGGAACTAGTTAAATCAGAATCACTAGATGTTGAAGAGGTTGATGATGATGAAGGCGATAAACCATTCCGCCTAGCCCTCTCACGCCGCCGTCGAGATCTGTAACTGAAAAATCAATACTTACTTGGAAATACATACAAATTATTTAGCTAAGATTTGTATGAAGATTTAAAACTAAAATTTAAAAATCATAAACCTATTATAAGATGAATATCGTAGAGGGCGAGATGAATTTCTACAGCTTTCCCGTTCACCACTTCTTCGTCTCCGTGTGATATTCGAATCCGATTTTCGACAATCAATTCTTAAGAAATTCTAAGTAAAAATTTAGGCTAAAGTTGAAGTTAAAGCTGATTTGAAGTGTGAGTACGAATCTGGCAGAACAAAAAACACATTTATACATGTTTTTTGAAAATTTCCCGAGTGTCATACACAAAATTTGATAATGAGAAAATACATGAGAATAGCTGGAGATAAAACCACTGTCCCTTGATACTTCCAAGAACTGATCAGAATGGATAAATATCTAACATACGGAATACTATATTACATGTTGGAAATGCCACTGAGACAACAATAAAACACGAACTATCCAATAATTAAACAGTCCTAATAATAAACATTAGTGAAAAATTAATCAAAACAGCTGATGAAAACCTCGAAGATGTGTCACGCAGATGACTTGGCGGATCCGGTGGTGGCGCAAGTAATGATGAGGTGGACGTAGATGCAATCGCTAATCCATTGTTGGAACAAACCGATGTGTTGCTGCTACCGTATGAATCTGATCCAGTACCATTCACTATAAAATTTTCATTTTTAAATATTTTCTAAAAGTTTTGTGAAAATTTCAAATTTTTTGAAGATTTTGAAGCTATATATTCCAGAAAATTTACGAGAAATTCCGGATTCACCACGGAATTTTCGGTCAACGAAATAATCGTGCAATTTTTCTGAGCAATAATCCACTGGCACATGAACATCCTTTTTTTCGTCCGCATTCCAAAACGCTCTGGAATAAACTTTTTTTGCAAAAATTATTTTAAATTCAATTTCAGAAAATACAGTTCGGCACATGCCTAATCAATTCCACATGCTGTGAAGTTTTATTCACCTGTTTCAGTAACAATAATAATAAACAAACTCAATAACAACGAAAATCTTCAAATAAAATACGTACACTTGCTTTGTTTTAATCATTGAAAATGCTTTCTGGGCAATTTCATTGTTGCTAAATATAAGGAGAGCTTCCCGATGACGCGGATCATAAATGACTTCAGTGAACGTATCCGTGAATGATACTCGAAATTTTTCACGTAAATAATCTGCTGAACAGCTCGACGGTAACTCGCCGATCCAAATCTTATTATTAACAATTGTACGGCCCCAATTCATCTGAAAAGAAAAAAAAAAAAAAAGCAACTGATAAATCTTAACATTTACTAAAGATCTCCGGAAATTTTTGTCACCAAACAAACTAATCCTTTTTCTTTCTCTGATTTTCGCATCAATGCTCCAATACTGATTAAATTTAGCTATCCCAAACCTATTTATTGCTTTTTACTTATTAAATATTAAGATATATTACAACCAAACATTCAGTGAGGTATTTCTGTAAGACTACAGAAATACTTCACTGAGTGTTTGGTTGTAATATATTTTAATATTTAAGACTAGAGACTGATGGAGAAAATCAGTAAAAACATCGTATAGAAGGTTGTAATTCTATTTGTTGCAATTTTGCGCATTAATCCATCTTCAGCTTAGATTTAAGTATAGGAAATAGATGATGAATCTATAAAATCTCTTTCAAAATTACCTTTAATTTGCCTTTGCCACCGGAGGAATGTGCAGATTGGGTATACGCATTAATTGCACAGACAACCGAATGTATATCAGCAAACTGGATGAAAGCGAATGGTGATGGACTTTCCCAGTTCTTGACCTCTAAATCAAACCTATCAGTTTAGATTTTGTTTGCCAATAATCCACTAAATAAATGAAGATAATCGATAAAAAACATTTACTGCTAGACAATCGTGATAAAGGTACCAGTGTGCAAAATTTTAAACCTATAATCTGCTAAGAAACTTCGTTCTTCTATGTTACTATTATTACCAAACGTTTAAGGATCAAAGCAAAACGAGAATCATGATATTCAAATAGGATTAAACTTTATTATCGTTCATATGGAAAATATTATGGTTTACAAAAATAACCTGTTTCCAAAATATGACCAAAATAACTAAAGCGGGAGCGGAGGGAATCATCGGTCGTTCGTCTTTCTAAGCCCCCGACATACAGAGTTCGAGAAGCTCGACATGTCAGTGCATCGACTACTGAAGAAGTCGATGTTGAAGCAGTGTCTTGCGATGACAAGCATTCCTGCAATTATGTGCAAGTCTGTACTTCTTCGATTTAAAGAGACAAATAATAGTACTGGTGAGTTTATCCATCAATTCTTCTAAGTCCCTAAAACTTTCCTTTTCTCGCAAAAAAAAAAGGGCTTCAGAACCAAAATAAATTTCCTTCTCGGTAACTACATTCACTAACATAGAACTTCATATGGCAAATTTGAAAGTCTCTAAAGAAAACAAGCGACTCGCAAAGAAATTTGAACAATTATATGTGATGCAAACTAATGATCAGGTTTGTTTGTGTTTGTAACAACATATTCACCTGTCCATTTGTTGACAAATATGTGTTATAAGCTTCCGTAACGGCAGCGTGACTTGCAAATCTGATTTTCAGCCGTAATCCAAATAAATGATGAATATCTTTGAGTTTGTCAGCATCCATCAGCCTATAAGTTCATGAATTTGAAAATTTTATAGGACATTATATATTTCAATCAGAAATTTTTTTGCATATGAAACTAGCTATATACAAGAATATCCGAAAATACCAAATAAGGGATTTTATACATAGTAGCTTGAATAACAGAATTTCCAGATTATGTTTAATATCCCAATTAACGATGTAATAGTTGATTTACTCCACTATTTCATTAATGCAAGTAGAAAATTTTCCATCTTTCCTTTACAATACTCAGTACAATAAGCGACTGCCACAATGAATTAAAAAAATCTTTCGATATAATTCTGCTTCTATTTTTCCACAAAAAATATTTTAATAGTCTTGAAATTAATTCAAAAAAAATTCAAATAAGGAAGAAAGGATTTCATGCTATCCAATAACTACGCATAAATCCTGAAAATCTACCTTTGAAAAATGATGAATGCTCGACGCTGTTCTATAAAATTTGGACCAGATTCCGTTTCAAGTATAATATGAACAACTTTGCCAAATTTTTTGAAGAAATTCGCCAAGCCATCTTTCAGAGAACCCTCAGTACGCGAAGATGGCAAATTCGATACATAAATGCCTTAAGAAATTATATATATCCTAATTATTTATTACTGCAAACAGAAACAGAAAATAAAAATGGAATGCCTCGATATCTAAGCAACAGAAACAAAATAATACTAAAAAGACTTTGAATGCCTTGAAAGGCACCTGATAAGCTATCGTGGTTACCACATGAAGCGAACAATTCATTGGATGCATTTGCATCGTTGCGTCGTGAACATGATGCTCCCAGTTTGACAACTGTTGACTGCACAGTATGCGTATTTGATGAATGATGATGGTACCCAGAAGATCCACTATAAACAAAAGGGAAAACTAAAAGAGACTGAAATGAGAACAAAAATAAATATCAAAAACTATTCTAACTTATTAGCCTATTTTCTAATCGAGATTCTAACATGAGAGCTACAAGAAAAGGAAAATTTGAAGAGGAAAAAAATAATGAAGGTTCATCAATACTATTACCTAGTATAACATAAGGTAGCCAGCCGACCATGACTGTTAAATCAAAATATCCCTATTTTTTCTTTTTTATTCCGTTTACATGTTTTTCTCCTGACTTACACTATGCGACAATTATTTATATCTTTTTTGCTGCTAAAAGAACTTTTTGTATGTCTTTAATCAAAATTCCTCTTCCCTAATTTTGAAGGACAAAAAAAAAAAAAAAAAAACCGAAATTAAAGATGAAAGAGATATATAAAATTCCATTTATGCATCCTTTATGAATGTATGCAAAGGAAAATCTTGTCATAATACAATGAGATGAGCTTGGCAGAGAAAAAAGTTGCTTCACATGTGGAAAATTCTTCGACGAATAAGATTTTTCCCTTCATTTTTTTTTTAGATATTGAAGTAAGCAAACTACATAAATCATGGTGTGTGTATACCTTGTGAAGATTCCAAGAAAAAAGAAACTTAGGTACAATTCTGATAAAAAAAATCCAAGGAGATGTTGAATGTTCCTGCAGAGAGTCTTTAGCATCATCTCTCTCTTTTTTAAAAAACACAACATCTAACATAACAAGATTTTACCAATACCCTAATAATGAATTTTAAAAAATAATTTACAGATAACACTTCAAAACTCGAACATTTCCTTCCTACATTGAGTATTTAAAACTTGGGACTTAATTTTGTCTTTCTATAACTTCGCCGCTCATATCAATTTTTTAAAGATCATATACCTTGAACTTGCTGAATCACGACTCGAATCAGATGATGCAGATGCGCGTGGCGAATGATGTGGTCGCCGTGCAGTACGCGAATCACTAGCACTTATTCGTCTAAAATTAAAAGTGTTAGACATTAGCCCTCTTCATTAAATACTTCAGTTATTCAATGAAAAGTAAATAACAGAGTTCCAAGTCATGTTTTTTCTCGCAAGTCCGATATGTTAAATTATCAAACATTTTCATGATGCATAAGTGAAAAATGTCACGCTCTTCTGTCAGTATACTATCTGCGATAACTTACCGATCATTTTTGGAAGTTCTGCTCCGCTGAGACCGTTCATCAGTCCGACTCGAATTTCCTCGTTCTCTATCACGTTCTCGTTCTCGAGATTGTCGACGTAATGATGATGATGAGAGTCGATGCTGTGACATTCTGCAAAAAAACAGGAGAAATAACAACAATCTTCGCAATAAAAATAAATCTGACAATGTTTTGTCCCATAAATTACTGCAATAATCTGGGAATTGCAAGTGCATGAATCGTTAATCGCTTCCTCTTTGAACTTAATTAATCTAGATAAAACAACAAATATATAAACATCAAAGACAACATCTTTTGATATATTAACATTCCCAGAAAAAAAAATTTTCCTGTGCCGCGATGTTGGATATATATATACAAACTAAATACTTAGTATTCCGTACTTCCTGATTAAAGGACAGAGATTTCTTTGATATTACCATAAAATAATGGAACGTCATATTTTCTAAACAATATGACGATACTACTGTGATAGCAACAAGTTTACTTACTTTGGTCGAAAACCACAATTTCTAGAAAATCGGAGAAGTAAACTCCACGATCAAGAAATGAAACAAAAGTACCATTTATACTAAAAAAGTACAAATAACTTGCCGTTCTTTCTGAATCTGCTTTGATGATGATGAATTTGGTGAATGCAGATCAGATGAACGTCGATGCGAGTCGTTTGTCGTATTGCTACTACTAGCATTTCTCGTATTCTGAGGTGAGTCAAGCACAGCTGAGTTACTCGGCGTTGTCGAATTCACCAAACCGCTGCAATCGAACAATCATGTAAATTCATAAAAATATATATGTTATCTACTGAGTTTCTTGAGAAGATTATGTTTAATGTTAGGAAAGTGGAATTGTGATGATTGAAATGCAGAGCACAAGCAACGATTCAGATTATGATTAGAACAAAGTTAGCACACTATCTTTTATTTATAAGGATATGACAAGGATCAGATCAAGTCGATCTAATTATTGAAGTGAAATACAACTGCGAATTGTAAATCGATCAAGATGAAGTTACGGAAAAGTGCAAAGTATTTCGAGTCACTTATCAATTATTTCATTTCTATCAAGTCGTCAGTCTTACTCTATTTACTAAACAAAAAACTGAATATACGAAGATTTCCAAAAAAAAAAAAAAAAAAAAAAACTTCATTACTATGCAAAACCTCCTCATTTCAATCTTCCCTCCCCTTCATTTCTTCAATTTTCCCATTTTTTTCAACCATTGCTAAAACGTATGATAAAGATTTAGTCTCTAAAGGCGTTTTTCTCTTGACAACATTTCCGGAACAAGAAATGAATACATGTGAAAGACATAAAAGTCAGAGCAACTGAGTTTTCCCAAAAAAATAACTTTGGAATAAACAAAACAAAATGAAATCAAAAAGGAGAATAAGGATTAATACGAAATTCTAAGTAAAAGAAAACAGAGCAATTTATAAAAATTAAACCACAAAAATGAATGTAGTCATAATCATTCGATAGATGGACGAATGTCTGAACAAATTTATCAATTTTATTGTCTAACTAACGAAACCACTTGATGCTTCAAACATTTTCAGTATTCCGATTATATATATAATATAGATTATCCAAAATATATTGTCCTAACGAGATTTATTACTATTTTATCATATTTAAAACAAAAAATTTGGAAATAGACTGCAACAGTGAGAAATGACAATTGTAAGTTTAAAATGCATTCATAATATGCATTTTTTGGTTCGGCTATAAGTTTAAAACGCATTTGAAATTTTAAATGAGTCTCATCTTACATTTCAAAAAAACTTATTAAGACAATACAAGAAGAGTTGTTCTCTTGCTACAACATCGCACGACGCGTACAACAGATCCGTCACTAAAGGATATCTCAAATTTCGGATGTGCTACAATAATTATCTATAAATAAAAGAAAAAGGAAACTGGAATTTGAATCTCATCAAAAAACAATAAATTCTATATCATCTCTATTCCACTTCCTATTTCAATGCTACACGATGAAACTAACAATAGATGATAAACAGGAAAACTGCACAAAAAAAATACCGGAAAAAATATTGAAGACCAGAGGAAAAAATATTTCAATCTAGTCATCAATTTTGTATTTTGAACGATAAAAAGAATATAAAAAAATCCCTGACCATTTCATTTTGATCTTAAGGCGATCAAAAATCTGTAATACTAACAAGAAGAGAAATGCAATGATGTGGAATTCTAAAATCCAAAAGACAGCACATACAAAGATGACAGTGTCGGGAAATTTCTTAAAGCTTTTGCTTTGCATGAAGGAAAGTATAAATTATAATTCAACTGCCATGTGTAAGAAGACGGATAACAATAATTATCATCACTGAGCAAACAAAAAAAAAAAAAAAGTTTCGTGTGACATATTCTTAAATTTGTCAACTATGACAAGCTAACAAATAGTTCAAATAAGCTTGAAATACCAATTTTCGGAAAAAAAAAAATCTAGTTATCCTGCATTTCTTCAGATACTTCACTTTATGTTTGTTAAAATCAATCCACTGAACTTGAAAATTGCTTCATTTGTCATGATGTACTACAAATATAAATTACATTTCTTTTCCAATGGTCATTCACCTGCTGAAAACCGAAAAACTGCAATAGATATTTTAGAGACAATAATGACATGAAATGAATAAGAACAGCACGGTAACAGCCAACGCCGAAATAAAAATTTATAACTTAATTTTTGGTTTTGCTACTACGAGGAAGTATATGTCTGGAAAATTTTCAAGTAATAAATATCATATGTAAAGACAAAGAAAAAAAAAAGCCCTCGCCCAAGCGGAAAAGGAACAATTACAAAAAATGATCTAAAAATCAAACATTATCCTTTCTTCAGCAGTTTATAACATAACATCTATTCGATTCTGATATTTAGCTCCACCAAAGCAGACCAGTTACAGCAGGCAAACAAAGGAAATAAGAGTGGCGTTATATGTCCATGTAAGATTAAAAGTGAGCAAGATGACAAGTTCGAGATAGATTCTGGAGAAGATCCCGTCAGGAACCAAAACAGTTCATAAAGTGGATAAAAATCTGCCAGAATTAAATTGCTGATTTGAAATAAAATAGTATGTGTGCCACATAGGCTGCGATATCATCAAAGATACAACCCAATTACTAGAGGTACCAGGGTTATAAACAAAGAACTGCTTTCATATCAGAGATAGATAATATCGATATAAATGAAGGCGACAAATGTGTATGAAAACTTAACCACAAATTGGCATTTTAACGACAGAAGCAAGTAAAACTATAGAAAATGAAAAGGAAATCAAGGTAGAACAAGCTAGCTTCAGAAAGCTAGACAAGTATTCGACAGTCAGGTGGAGAAGATAGAATTAATTGTAATCAATTCTAATTTTCCACGGTAGCAGTAATATTTATGCAATTTGTGAGATACGAAATTTCTTGCTCACTTCTTGCTCTGTTCGTGGAATGCGATTCGTAACTGATGACCTTGAAATTTTGGCTCCGTTGAATGGGCTTTTTGTGCTGATCGAACATCCATGAAACTAACCACAAAATCAGAGGGACCCAGACGTTCCACTTTTTGTACACGACCAAATCTGAAAAACATGCATTCATTTTTGTAGTGCTAATCTTGTTTATAATTTCAAAATTATTTTAATTCGTTCAGAATAAAAATATGAATTTCCGATGTACTGAATAATATCTTAATAATTTTAACCCTAAAGATGCCGATTTCATGATGTTGATGATATTTAGTGAAGCCATCTATTTGACGAACGCCGCACTGTGACCTTAGACGGTTGTTTATCATAATACTTAATATTGTGAATTTTTACACTGAAAAATATAACAAAAAAGCTGCCCAATCATCGAATATAAATCATCATTGTACCCCATCATACAGTTGCCAGCAAAATGAACTTATTACTATCTCTATTTGTCCTAAAAGACAAGAAACGTGCAATTTGATTTCTCCTCTTTTTCTGAACTACCGATGTTAAAAAACTCAGGTAACAAGGATAACCACATCTTCTGCAAAAGATTTGTGACAACTATAATCAGCGCAACGTCTTTCCAGTCCTCACACCCATTTATTTCATGCATGTTGAACGATGTCATTACAGAAAAAGAAAAAAAAAAAGTGTTCCGCTATTACCACCACGGACACCGTATCCACATATGAAACCAATATCACTCAATTCTTGGTAATACTATTACATAACAAAGCATTATCCTCTTAAAGAAGTTAGACAAATCTACAATAATATCATCACGTATAAGAAAGAGTAAAGAGTCTTCATTATAGTATAAATGGATGAATTATATTACATTTGCCATAAAGTTATCTATTATCATCAAATTATACTGTGTAAGTCATCCTATCTAGTATTATTTATTATCACTCAATCCATACTCTGCAGAACAGATCAACTTGCTAATTTACCTAAAAAAGATCAGATGGGTTGAAGAGAATGATAACGGAAATATGGCTCACAAAGGAGGTAAACATCGAATTATTTCTTCTCCTATGACGATAAAAAATTAAGAATCTCGATCTTTGGTCCTCTGAGACCATTAAAATAGCACATAAATAAGTTACGATTCATTACAGTGCAACATAATAGGCGTAACATAATCGACATCATGCATGCATAAAAAAATATATAATTAAAAATATGCGCATGCTGGAAAATTTTAGTTGCTACAAAGTCATTCTCCACTCTTCTCCATCTATGAAATGTTTACTATAGCATGTGTTAAGTAGTACCTATTAATATAAAAAATCGATTACTCAAGAGTGTGATAAGTTTATTGAAGTGTCTGAAAAGTCCGTTAGAATAATCATAAATCAGCAAACGAAAATACCACTCCCACTAAGGCATAGCAACGAGTGCCTTTTTGCATAAATTTGCAATACACACAAAGGTATTTTGATTATCGATGCTGTTCTTAGCACTTCATCATCGTCAATCATTACTTTTCTCCTCCCTCTTATTTTTCGTTTTGCTCACTACCATCCAAAAAACAATGTGAAGTGATTCGATATTAGTTATCACTATCCAGAATCACCAAGTAATATCATGTAGTGCAATGCTTCTCATTTCAAGTACTCTCCTTTCTGTATCATCCAAAATTGAAACACGACCGGTTATCATATTAGAAATTGAATGGTGACAATATAAGTGCATTGTTTGATGAATAAAAAAAAATTATGACACAATGCTATGTTTATTTGCAATTGAGAATCAACTTCCTCAACTAGCTAGCTAAGATTAAATTATTGAAAAAAATGTTGAAATAAATGCTTGGATCACTCCTCAGTTATTAAAGAAGTAATACCCACAATTATGAATCCAAAGATATTTTTTACTTATATCCTAAACAATTCAATTTTAGTTAGCTAATTTAGAAATAATCCATTACGCTGTTACCAATTTTTTAATCAAAAAGTAGGCTCATATTCCAATATCAAACTTCTGGTAATAATGAATAAGGTTACCAGAATCAATAGGTCGTACAGTCCTTATTCTCACTTCAAGAGTGATATCTATACTTTGACTATGGTAATCACTATTTTCAAGCATATTTATTCAAGTAATACATTTGGCATACAATTATTACGAAACTTAACTTACATTTTATAACCCTGAATCTGCAAGATTTTAGTACAAAAATAGTCAAAATTCATAAAAAGACTTTAAGATACTACTTAATTCTTTACCGAACTGTATTCGTTTACAATTCCCTCATGAAATTCATAAATGTCGTCATATGATATATCATATAGCTAGCTCATTGACGTCATGTTTTACTAACTGGCAATATAGAGGAACCTACAGAAAGACAAACAGGAAATTAAAAAAATTGTTTACGTGGAAAAAAATGATGAGACTCGTTCATCCGAAAGACTATCCGGTAGACCTATTACATGGACATGACGACTCTCTCGGCTCATATCCTGCTCTGTCGTAGTTTCAGGAACAGTTATGGTGGGAACCGTTGTGGTTCTTGCTGCCGTCGCAGTCTTGCTATCAGTAGCAGTAGTAACGAGAGCGATATCGGTCGCTGATATAGCGATAGGATCTGGATTACAGCCACCAATACTATCAATCAGAACAGTTAATTGTTGCGCAGCTGTGGTAAGATTTGATGTGCAGCAATTCAGTAGCCACGTGGGATTTTGCTGTGAATGCTGATGCTTAAACCTGACTGCAGATGAAGTTTTCGTGACCAATGGACTGATGATACTTTCTTGACTTCTTTGTTGCTGATCTTCCTGATTTTCGATTTCGTCACCAGTTGTAATTTTTGCCGTTTTTGATGAACTGTTCTTATTGCTATTGTCGGATCTCGTTCCTTTATTATTACTATTACCGCTATTACCGTTATTACTGCTTCCACCAATGTTAATACTAAGCACTTGAGCGCTGATAACCATTCCATGGAAGAATTGGCAATACGGCGCGTGCAATTGTTGGCTGGTTCGTTGATCGCCAACAAATAATCACTTTTTTCTGGACAGGGCTACGTATAAATGGTAAGAATCATACACATGTAATGGCTGATTTAACTTATTAAATTTTTTTTTAACTTTTTCCGTTCAAGCGTAACTTTTTCGCTTCTTTCCCTCTTTGAATACTTCGATAAATGAATTTGAATTTTCCGGATGCTTCCAAAACAATATTTCGTGTAGCACAGGATGATCCCTCATCCGCTATAATCCATACATCAACTGCTTGTTAATTGTGTCGTTGTCACACACTGTGATCCTGGAAAACATGAATTAGTTCAAAAATAGTGCGGGAAAAATGAAAAGAAGAAACGTTTACTGAGAATTAAACAATTATTTTTGCGAATAAAATGCAGGAGTTTTTACATTTCATCAAACAGTATAAATCATCGGCAATTTCACATGTTATAAACCAATCTAATGGGGAATAGAAATTAAAATCTTTATAGAAAGTGAATATCAAAAAATTTTTGGAATATTAAGACTTTGAAGTCTTGGTCTAATCCAGAAAAGGCTGATTTCCCGAAATATTTGTTATTCAACACATTCAATGTTCGGCACTTCACCATTACTTTCTTTTTTTTTCAAAATGCGAGTGTACAAAATTTCTTAATTCGAGATTTTCAGGGAAATCCGACTTATAGAAAAAAATAGGATGAATGTATAAGCCTAACATTTATCAATATGAAAATCGAATGAAACTAGTAATGAACTGCATCACCAAAATGTTAAACACGAAACATTCCCTTCCCCTTAATACATTTCTCGATGCTTCCAATGCAATTCAATCAAAAACCGATGGGAACACAAAGAGCGCATGAATCACCGTACTTTCCTGAATCCCATCCATTCATAATGAACAAGACAATTATCCGTAAAGTCCTAACTGCATTTCGTTAAGGATTTTTGAGATTTGCTGGCAATTATTTCCATTAAGTAATTCTCATTTATCAAACAATGAGTATTACTTATCATTTGTCAAACATTAGCGATAACTTCTTGTGAGAAATAAAAATTAATGACCAGTGTCAAATGCCATAGTGAATACAAAATGCAATTCACTTGTTTCCACAAATCTTTCATTTATGAACTGGCTTGAATCACAGCATCCTATTCAATATTGAATCTTTCGTTAAAATGACTTGTCAATCACAAAAAATAAATAAAAATGAAAAAATAGCGGTTTCACCAAATGTAACAATCGCACATCAACATGTTATTGAAGTTCGAGAAATGCCTAATCACTTAGAAATACATTTCAATTGTTCATCTTTACAAGATGAACAACTGAAGTATTTTTTTAAGTGATTAGGCGTTTCTCGAAGCGCTTCCATCCAAAACGAATAGGAACGTCATTTATAGGAAATCAACAAATATACAAATCAAATGTCATTATTTGAACAAATTCTCTATAAAAGAAAGATGTTACTTTATTTTATAACTAAAAAAAAAGAAAAAAATGCTTATAATACGGAGGAGGGATTGCGGAAAGAGAAGATACTGTTTTTGCCTGACAGAATTTCAAACTGAAGAGAATGAAAATGTCTAGCCAATATCAAATAAGGTGAACATAAGTCGAGAACAAAATAAAGCTCGAGACCGAGTAGCAGCAACAGGAAAGATTCAACAATAATAGTAGTTTCCGCAGTGCTAGAAACGCTACCGATGGATAAATACTAAGAACACAACTGTTCAGTGGCAAATTTCAACTCATCTTCATACCTTCATCTCATTCCTTCTTCTTCACTTTTCCACATGTAAGAAATGAAACAGGATCAACCCTTCTTATGATCAACAATATATCAATAAGCATTGACGAGCTTTTAATTTTCATATTTAATTCCAAAAATTATTTCATCAAGATAAAACTGGAATTTCGACCCGATTTTAGCATATACCAAAAAGCTGTACGAAAATAGACCAGGAATGTAGCTCTGAAAATTCGCTTTATGTAAAGGAACATGCTGGAATAGCACTTTCTTACCCGAAAAAAACTTACATCACTATTTCGAAGAAGCTATCTGCGTGACTTGAAAAGTACGACAAATTCCGCTAACTGCCTAACGAATCATTATCAACGTAGAAAATTTGCTCTTTTCGTCACAAATTTCATCTAAACTACGAAAATCTGTAAATTACTGAAATAAAACTGATGAGCCTAATGTTATTCACTGAAGAAAGCAATCCAAAAAATAACTAATCCGGTAACTCGACTTTACCTGGATCAAATCATAAACAAATTATTCACCTCCCTGTCTAACTTTGGAGACCTAACAGAAAAATTGTTATTTGACTTGAAAAAGACTAATGCAAAGTTCCAATACTAAAAATTATTTGCTTTGAGACGAATGAACTTCACCAAATTATGAAGTAAACGATAATCTAATAAACGAATGCAATTATGCAAATTATCGATCATTTTTCTACGAAATGTCATCCTAAATCGTTTGCAGCAATTTTGCTCAACATTAATCGATCGATAATTCCTTGGCAAGATTTCGCAAACAACATAGAATAAAAAAGCGACGAATATGCACCATAATTTAGTAGTATTTGTTTATAATTCATATAAACATTGATGGAGAGAAGTGTGGCCTTCAGACTTGAAATCTTATTCTTTAAATGAATGCAAATAATATAGATGATAAAATAAGAAGCGGGAATTTTAACAAAACATTCATTCATCCGATGTTACTACATGAATAAAACATGCATTCATCAATATTACGTGAATATTGATGTATGATATAAATAAAATACTACTTTGGAACAAAATATCCATTCATCAAGTATTATATGAACAAAATGAAAATAATTTACGGTGAAAAAAGTGGAATACACACGGATGAGGATTGACAGTTATGTCTATGGGCAATAGGTGACGAGATGGAAGTAAACAAAGTGAAAATAACAAATTCGGGAAAGATCCCAGAAAATAAAAATCAGCCAGACTCCGGGAAATAAAAAGCAACTAGATTCCGGAAAATGGACCAACTCATCTATGCTAATGGACGGTGGTAGTAGCAGTAGTAGTAGTAGTAACAGTCGTAGTAATCGACGCCACCGCCATCGCTATCGTCGCCGTCGCCGTGGTCGCCAGCCAGTCAAGAGCAGAATCATAGGCACTGACGTGGCAAGCACAACAACCCTCCTCTCCCCCCTCCCCTGCACCCACCACAGAAAGCACCAAACGCTTACATCTAAAGAATGAGGGGGAGGGATTCTATCTAATCTTCCTCTTTTCCTCTCTCTCCCTCTAGCCTTTCCTCTCGTACTCTGTCATTCTCTTACTGTATAGATCGGAAGAGGGAGGGATGTTGTTGTTACTGTTTCTCACTGTGGAACCACCCACTCATCTAGCCATCTATGGTACCGCCCATTCATGTCTACCATTCGTCCATTTGCATAGTAGCGCTCATTTGTGTGCCATGTTGGCGGGGAGGATGGTGGCCGATGGATGCAGTGGTGCGATGTTGGTGACTTCTTGGAGGTGACCTCCAGTAGGTTCACTCTTCCATCTTCTCTTCATAATATGTGCATTATGATGATGAAGTGATGTAATTCAGTTCAATTCGATTCCGATTCCGATTCCGATTCAGTGGCAATGTATGGCATGGCTTATCACTATGTTGGGTTGTCAATCCTATCTGTGATATTCTCCTCCCCCTATAGATATATCAGGATAACCTGTAACACGATAAATATTACCACCTATTCATCCTTTCAATTCTTTTTTCACTCTTATATTTACTATCAAAATAAAAACAACACTACAACATGCTATCATCATCCCTTAATTACTGCATTTTTCTACTTCCTCTTTCCACCAAATCATGCTACAAATAAAATAGTAAATAACTTGAATTACAGCTTCACCTTGTAAATCAGTATAAGAGGTATGCTTTTAGCCAAGACAGTTGTTGCCTATCGTTCGATCCAGCATAGCAGCATTACAGTGCAGTAAACAATTCATGAAGTTGGATATTAGAAAAGTAATGACGAGTAACAAGACGAATTTAATCCTCGCTTTTAATTAGACCTATTGATTAATTGTATAAATCAGACCTTGCGTAGAGTTTTATAAATCACCCGTAATTTACAGGGTTAACATTTTCGGGCATTTTCTACATTTTATGGATGCTCAGTATCTCCCTAGTTACATAAGCAATCTGTTACAAATGTTTATCGGTGATGTCTGTCTTCTAGACAATAGAATACCGGCTTCTCTACATATTATCAACATCATGAAGAGAAATATTTGAAGAAGTGGGTGTTACAAATTTTACTGTAATTAATGCCGAGATACTAGTGACAGTTCTTTATTACATCGCCTTCTCTCTTGCAATAAAACACTGACGTTTACCTGTATTAAATATTGGTTGATGACATTCAGCGATTATTGAAGGCGGACAGTTATTTGTGCCTAGAAAATGACAAACTTTTGAATTTAATGATAGATCAAATATCTATTCTTTAAAACAATTTTCAGAAAGTTTACAGATACTTATTGTTGTAACGAAGCCAAATACTAACTGAAATGTAATGATTTCCTTATAAAATTCCATTTCGAATGCATTGGAATTAAACATTCCACCATTTTCACTTGTCCACCTAGTCGCTTGAAATGATGTTTACTGACATATAAATACATTTGATAATGACTTGTCCGTTCACATGTATTATGCATGAGGAGACTAGCTGTACTGACGAAAATTGAGCAAATCATGATGGTTCTCATGTGAGCGTATTTCTTGTCAAGCTGGAAATAGTTGATATTAGAGCACGTAGACTTTCCAGGCATCCAAAACATAGATATTGCTTTATAACAGAATGCGAAGCATAGATAAACATGTCAAATTTGCGAAGAATTCCGATTACAAAGTGAACCGTCAAACCAGTTTCATCCTTAGCAATAGTAAAAGGGTATAGCAGAATAATTGGCAATTATGAAGAGTATGACAAGCATTTGGTTGCATACAGAGTTTCTTTTTTGATAAACTTTTACAGATCTCGCTTCGTATTACTTTGATTCACTTGAGTTTTTCTTAGCTTGTTAAAGTGTAGTTTCAGAGAAACAAATATGGTGATATGAAGAGAGCCCTTTTAATGTGTATTGAATGCATGATTAAACCGGAGGTTTTTTGTTATTTGTGCAGTACGGATCTAATATGTCATTTTATTGCTAAAACCACACTTGCATTTTAGTGAATAAGCTTTACTATATGTTTTCTAGCCTCATTGTAGTTGGAGAAACACCGAAAAACCCAGTTAAAGACGATATAAGCTTATCATTTAATTGTTAGAAGACAAATCCTTTGTCTGTCAGCGGGATATGAACTTACACATTGGATTTATGTATAACGCTGATAGTAATAGTATGTAAAGTTTGAAAACATTTAAGAATGTAGATGATATTACCGTATTGTTGAATAGTATGTCTTTTCCAGAATAATAGGTATACGAAAAGCTGTCTGTATAATAAGTTATTATTAGATGAAATGTTTCTTTCGTTGAGATACTGCTGTGTGATTAGTGGCACAGCACAAATGATCATCAATGCTATCAGCAGTACTTTTATCATAACAAAAACATTTCAGAGATGCTCGCAATGAAACAACAACAATTCGACACACATATTACAACTCATCCCAATCATTACAAAAATATTTTCCTAATCTCTGCCGTTCAACATTCTCTTCTTTTTTCTTTTTGGCTGCACAAAACCAACCGATATTTTTGTTTCAATTTTTACCAAACATTCCGTCAAATCGAAAATACGTTTATCGTCTAGCAAACTAGCTTATCGATATACACCCAACCGATAGCATATGTTGTTACAAAACGTAATAATTGTGGGGTGGGGGGAGAGAGAGAGGGGTTGGGAGAGAAGAGAGGAAGAGATTTGGGAAGGATTTTTATCCTT
This sequence comes from Onchocerca lupi, assembly GCA_028564675.1. Lineage (NCBI taxonomy): Eukaryota > Metazoa > Nematoda > Chromadorea > Rhabditida > Onchocercidae > Onchocerca > Onchocerca lupi. Next base: position 119,364 of record JAOVVO010000093.1, on the reverse strand, counting down.
TTGGTCGTTAACCTTCTAGACTGTACGAACGAATATAATGAAAAGGTTGAAAGTGGGAAGGGTAATATTTCCCTTCTTCGTGCCCGTAAATCACATAATATATATGAACCTCATTCTAGCTCTGTTCTCTTCCTCTTTTTCCCACACCTTTAATTTAAAATAAACAAAGAGAAGTGACTGCACACCTGATAAACATACCCTTTTAGTTAGGAGAGAAAAGGATTTTGCTTCTCATAAATCCATCCATCTCGTCTCCTCCCTAAACTCTTCCCCCAGATCGTTAATTGATCGGAGCAAGCCTTCCCTATCCAATGCCATCATCATCATCATCATTTCTACTGTAAATCGATCATTCACAAACATGTGACTCTTGCTTCCGAGCCCTTTCTTCCCTTTCTCTGTCTCTCTTCCTCGCTTTATAAAAGAGAACAAAGTGAACACTCTTTGCAACCAACCTCATTTATGACACACGTACTGCAGCAGTAGCAATACTCATAGACCGTACCATTATAATTCCGACGGAAGATTAATGGCTTTGTCGGTCGGTGGTTGTTGTTCATTGTACTCACCCACTCACAAGGGCCATCGCACACAGATATTCCGTTTCTATGCGCGGACAGTACAGGGACCAACCAACCTTCCGACCCTTACCCGATAAAATCAGATTCATACAGATAAAATCATATCTCATACACAGCAATTATGAAATATCTATTTGATGATGGGTGATCTGTAAAATACCGTAGCAATCAATTGACCCATAAAATATTGTAACAATCTGTTAATATATTCGTATATACGATTAACATTATATTTTTCAAAAGAGGAATTTAAAAGAAAGGACTTACTCCCCTCTTCTGGTCTTCCTTCTGCATTCACACAGAAGATACGAAATCATATATATATATTTATAGGGATTTCATATACATACACACATACGACACCCATATATAAATATATATGATTTCGTATCTTTTGTGTGAATGCAAATGGAAGATCAGAAGAGGGAGTCCTTTCATTATATGTATATATATATATATATTTGTTTGAATAAGTTAACCTATCTAAATGTGAATTTCAAAAATATAAACATAGTGCCGACTTTTTTTTTCCGGACATCTAATTAGCGTCGAATTCAGAGACTCTTCGATAAGATTGCATTTTTAGGAAATTGCGTAGGCTTCCATGAAATTGCATTTTGAAAATGTAACAATATATTTATATTTAAGCAGCTTGAAAGTGTCCCTAAAATAACATTATAACTTGTGGAGATTTCATACTTCCAGAAATCCAATATCGTATTTCCTCCCACATTTCTTTGTTCAAGGGGAAGATAACAACGATGTGTTAATCTGATTGGGTTCTGATAATTGTGTTTGCGGCATACTTTCATAAAAATCTATTGGCAAGGGAAAATAAGCTCTTTACGTGTATTCCCGTGTGAAGAAAATATTTCAAGATTCCAACGTAATATTATTGAATATTTCATTTTGGATCAGATTGAAATTAAGAATTCTTTTGCTGCATAACATCCATCCATCTTTGATGACAATTATCAGAAAAATTGATCTTGCAATTAACCCCTGCAGAAATAGAACCAGTAGTCTATTGCAGAGAGACTAAAGGAAAAGGATGATAAGAGGGGAGCATGTTCTGCAAATATAATGAGTATCTTGCAAGGCAGGTACTGCTGACTTTGTCTTCCAATTAATAAAACTTGATGAGTGCTTCGATAAACATTGGGGCAGTAGCTACTAAGATTGTTGATATGTTGGATCGGATATCTGATATGTATGAAATGGCTGATAAAGTGGGAATGAAAAGAGGGCGAGGGAATGTCGCAATCATACCATTAACCCCTTTACCATCATTATCATCATTCCGTAGCCTTCACATTTTCAACCCTTATCATTTGTTACAGTTATCACCGTTATCATTATCACTGAAAGAATACTTTCACAACGAGAAAGGAGAAATACATTCAAGCAAGAACTGCTTTTTATATTCCACATACAAGTGAAGGAAGAAACAAAGAAGTTATTTCATTTTTTTTTTCTTAAAGAGAAGAACAAGAGGGGGAATGAATTTTATTCCCATACTATTTCTCACTATCCATGCTTCTTTTCACCCCTTTCAGAGAGAGGGAAAATAAAGATGTCAGCAGGAAATAATACAGCAAATATTTTCTTCTTCCTCAATAAAAAAAAAGAAAAAGATCATCTAACAAGGAACTTATTAAGAATGATACATAATAGAGGAAATGAGAGAAGAAAATCAGAGAGAAAGATCGATGGGCATAATATAAAACGATCAAAGCAAGATAATTGTAAATTTAACACATACAAGGAAAAAGTAGAAAAGAAATGAGATGTAATAGAAGATATAGACAACAAATGCATATATAATGTAGGAAAGAATGATTGACAATAGCAGGAATATTAAGATATCTTGTAGAACAGCTGCGAAGATTAAGCTCTCTTCATAACGAATGACAAGGTGTATGTGATGTATGTGTGTGTTATATTGTCATCAACATTACAACCACATCAAATTACTCCAAGAAGTTGAAGAAAAAGGAAAAGGAAAGGCAGGGGGGAATTGTTTGATATTCCCTCGACGAGTGATAACTTTCTTGCCGAAATATCCCACTGGGATGATGAATGACTGATAAGCCTGAATGGTTGCAACAAAATATTCGACAAGTTTAGGCATTGCAATAATCGTTAAGGAAATAAAGAGGTCAACAAAAATTCGTTCATTCACTTCGCTTCCTTTCTTTTCCCTTCCTATTTTTCCTCCTCAATTCTTCTCATCTTTTACTTTTTTCACTTCCCCTCCTTTCTATACTCCTCTCTCCCTCTCTCTCTTCGTCCAACTCTCTCCCTAGATCGACAGAAAAATGAGCTGTGCATTACTCCATTCAATACGTTATACACGCACACCACGCGTATGCATTGGTACTTCCAGACTCACACATACATATATACATACATACACACACATATACATGCACACGCATACATATATATACATACGCACATACACACACACATACATACACATATATGCACGTACATGCATGTATGTGTATAATTTCTCGGGAAAGAAAGAAGGAAAGAGACGAGGAGGAGAGCCAATATCGACTCCCTCCTCACTCCACTAATTGCTGTTGCTGATGAATAAGGGCGATTTTGAGGGACTTTTCTCTCTTTTGTAAAAATTGTGGGAAAATTCGTTTTTGATTTCTCATTGACGTAACCAAATTCTTCTAGAATTAAGCGAATAGAGAAGTTTTTTTGCTTATAATTTAATTTGGTTATATTTAATTATATATTTAAGTCTAATTATGCGCAATATTCACGTATCATTAGTGGAAAACGTGTGTTAGATTAAAGCTTTCATTAAATATGATTCTTAGTTTTTTTCGTCATTAAAACAGGTAAAATTAACCATATGAAAATATGTATGAAATATTACTTATCACTGCTATCAGCCTGAATATACAAGGCAATTCATAGTGGCAAAAGTGGAGAAAGGTTTTTTGTAGAGAAAAAAAGAAGTTAATTTATATATAAAAGGGAGAATGAGAAAAACTACAGCTTGAATATTCCATTCCAAAATTTATCAACAAAACATGTAAATTAGACACGCCACGTTTGCTGGCTCTCTTCATCACGACAACATACATCATACCATGCGTATATATATATAACTTCGAGAAGCTATTGCACCGTATGATAATAAATAAGCAATCTAAGATTCTTTACTACTATTCTACTCAAAATGCTTGATGCTGAAATGTTGGATCAATTTAAATTGAAATTAAACAAACAGCAAGTGATATTGCCTCACTCTGTATTCCAGGTGTGTTTATTCACACACTTAGAAGATTCTGAAGAAGATTTATATCATCATCAATCGATAACTAAATTAGCAATGATAATTTTGAATTTTCATGAAGGACTCTCCATGAAATTTTTCTTTCTTTTAAACAAGTTTCAATAGAATTCATTTCTTTTTTAAAAAAAGAAAAGTCACTTCATCCAACATGAATAATTATATCGGCGCAATGGAAATGCTCTTGAAAAAAAATCACATGAAATCATGTATTGCTTTCTAATGATGGCATTATTTTCACGGTTAACAGCATGATTAAAAAAAATTGAGTCAGGAAAGAAAAGAGAAGAGAATTAATAGGAAATAAAGTGATTATCTTAAATTGTAGATAGAAAGAACTAAAACTCGACTGCTAGAACATACCAACACTGATTTAATTGATCTCATTCTGAGAAGCTCGGAATCTTTCTGATCAACATCTACTATGATATACATCATAATATCATATCATTTTTTCTCGTAATTTCATGGCTAATTTCTAAAATGAAATGATTAATGTTGACTTTCTACTACTACTACAGCGTTATTAAATAATTGATAATTTATCGAAAAAGAAAGAAAAAAAAAGGCATTCACGCACTAAAAAACTTGCAGTGTTTGCATAATGAATGAAAGAAACTTAAAAAAAGATCAATTTATAGAACAGGATTAAATATATGCATAGGTTTTGAATAGCTGCAGTGTCTCTTCTATACTATAACATACCTAAGATTGATATAAATAAGCGCATCTAATATGTAAGTAATAATACTGGGTAGTAAGATGCATTTTTTAAAAACTTATAAATCTGATAAGAGAAGTAAGTAAACAGCAACTCCCACTAAGTGATTCTTAATGAATCATTTTTCCTCCTCATTACTGGATGAAATATTTGAGAATTCCGATATTTACTATTCACATCAATAAACTAATTGATGTCGAAGTTTCCAATGTCAATGCGAAATAATTATTTATGCAATACGGAACGACGTGTACTGATTCATCCAGCGTGACCGTATCTTCAAAGTGTTTTGGAATCCAAACACATGAAGTGCAACAATAATAATAATACTCAGCATCATTCCGCGCTGAATGATATAGCCACTTCTCATCCAAACACGTGTAGCATATTGCACGTTTAGTTACGAACACGCAAAATTGGCATAAGGCCGACCGGTATTTTATGGCGGACGGCAACTATTGGCTTGCCATCATGAGAATTGTGTAGAATAGCAGTTCCTTGATTGTTACTATAGGTATGAAGTTTCTAATAAATTATGTAAAATCAGTTGTTTCTGCGAGTTCTTCTGTTTTTCTCACTTTTATTTCGCTTCATTCTCTTCTCTTCTATCCTTTATTTCTGTCTCCTTGTGGAAATGGCGTGAAGTATTTTGTTCCTCTAACGAATATTTTTAACTAATTATTTTTCAGCCTCACTCCATGGCTACCAAACGATTCACCCAAAGTGTTGTCAATTTCAAAACAGTCGGTGATTTGGTAGGTGAGAAACACGCCAAAGAAGTTGCCGCTCTAGCTGTAAGCATTTAATTTTTATTCTTACAAAAGTTTTGTTGATTATCAGCTCTTGTTTCATGTTGAACCCATGCTATCATTATAATATTTTCGTTTTTGTTTTTACCGTGTTACTGCTATTTTTATTATATTATCTGCAGTATCACAGTACTCTTTTTTATGGTGATTATTGCCATTTCAGTGATAATGTTTGTCTTTATCATTTCTCTTTGTTATCATTTATTCTTCATTAAATCTTCTAACCTTCCTTCCTTTCCGCATTTTTGTCATTTTAATGCTCATCGCTAACTTAACCAAGATTTCATTGTTATTAAAACTCGATGTAATTGAATATTAGTTTGGATTCTATGGCAAATTATGTTTCATTGTCTTTCCGAACGTTTCAGCATCATCATCACCAATACTTAAGCACCGTGATGTCGAAATCTGCGGAATTACCAAAATATGATTTTGCCAAGTTAAAGAAGCAAATGCCTGAACATGCAGCCGTTTTGGATAAGCTGCAAAAGCAATATGAGGCAATCAAAATACCATTTCATACGATACCAGAACAGTTCATGAAAGTATTTTTTTTTCTTTTGAAGTAGCTATTTTTAGTTTTTGTTTCGATAAAAAGCATGTCAAAGATTAAATTCCTTACATTTAAGAAGAATGCATTTTACTTCATTCCATAGGCATAAGAATGTGAGTTGAGGATATTGGCCAAATATTGGAAAGCCTAGAATAGATCTATTTCTAGTATGCTACTTCTGTATCTAAGAACCACATTAAAGCCCATTCGTCTTTGAAAACTCCATGTTCTGTAATTCTCGATATTTCTGGATGGAACTATTTTGCTTTCAGTACAATATCTCCAAACTTTATATTTATTTTAGTTCTTAGATTTCCAAGAAAATTTATTTAGGAAATTGATGATTATTTGAAATATGTCAATACTAAAGTGGATTTCCTGAATCGTAAACTGGCAGATGCTACAGAGGATGAAAAAAAAGTAAATTTTCCAAGATTTGCTTTTTGTACTCACCTGTACAGCGAGCTCTTACCGTAACCAATTTTACATAGTAACTTTGTTTAATTTTCCGAAAAAATTTCTTTGAAAACATTAACTAGTACAGAGGCATTAGCATTAACTATTATGCTACAATATTTTTTCTGAGTTAGTTACTTGTCCGATCTTAGAGCATTTCTGTTTCTTTTGCAGATAAGATTGAATGATAAATATACAACTTTTTCATGCCATAGTTAGAAATATTTCTATTTTTAAATATCATGAAATTTGCAGGTGAAAGCAAAATATGAAAATATGCCACCAATTGAACATTTCCGACCAGAGCATTATGCGAAATTTTTCCCAGAAGTTCATCGCGATGTCCGCTTGCCAATTGAGCGTTTCACGATGGGTTGGGGTAATACAAACACTCCGGAGCATTTCGAAGAATTGAAAGAACTCTTTAAGGATTATCGATCACGTCCAGTCCCCGAGCATCTTCGAAAATGATCGTATTTATATCTAGATTTGTAAAAGGATTTTTTTTTTTTGTAGATTTTTGTCATCTTCTAGTATGGAATAGCTTGATTAATTGATTCATTAATGATAAAATCTAATTACTTTTTATGTCTTTTTTTTTATTTTGTCTACTACAAAGCGTAATATTTATTATCTTTTCTTTGTATTCGTTTGCAGAATTTTATAGATTTCAGTAATTTTGCTTCATGTTTAGAATCGAAATATTTTTAATAATTAAATTTCGTAGGGAAATAAATGAATATCATACCGAATATTGTCCGGTTTCATAATTTCCAAGTGTTTTCGAAATTTGCATGTAATATTTTGTAAACTCGATATTTTCATTTCTTTTGCGATTCTCATAAGAATTGCGAGTTAGTGATTTCGTATTTAATATAAATGAAATGTTTCAAAAATAGGGTTAAAGATTCGATAAAACTGTCTAATGGTTAGATAATTTTATCTAGACGTTAATTCTATTTTTGAAATATTTCGTGAGAACAAGATAGTTTTCTTCCTTTTTTTTTTTTTACATTTTTAAATGCAATTATTAAGTCTTATATGTAATTTACTTTAAGCAATAAAACTGCATTGATCTGTTGGAAATATGACGGGAACGCTGGATACGTTTGTGAAAACAGTTATAGGGCATACTGTTTCTGGTAAGTTAATTTTTGAAATAAATGATCATATAATATTGTAAGAAATAAGAGCTGCAGTTGCGAATTTGTTCATACTATCACAGATGTCTCCATTTATTTCCTGTATTCCGAGGTCCAAGAATATAAATAATGATTTAATAGTTGCAGGTTATGTGTTATCGTGAAGAATGTAGACATTTCTAGAAGTTGTTCAAATGTTTTATTGCTTGAATTTATCAAACAACTAGCTGTTTTATCATTTTTCGTTCCATTATTGATTGATCTCAGAAAATTAAACAATTTAGCATCATGGCGAGAACTTGCTGATCTTCATCGAAAAGCCGTTTATGATGTTCTGGAACGGAATATTTCTCACTTGGATAGCGTATTAGAAACACTTACTGTTGACCGATATTCGATGTCAGTTGTATCGGTATTGCTGGTCAAAATGAATCAAATTTATACAGACAGTGCGAAGGGTCGGGTTAGATTTTTCATATCAGATTTAAAAATTTGTATCTTTATAGTCTGTTTTGTTACTCAGAAATTATGTTATAAAATTTTCATGCATCGTTTGGTCAACACTTGATGATGAGGATGTAGCTTGGGATATATTCATTTTAGATTTTATTATACTACGATTTATTCATAAATTTCTGGAAGCTTTGTTTTTTATACTAAGAGTAAAGATGGATTAACAAAGAATTTTTCGCTGATAGAGTGGTAGAAACACTTGTGAATCAGTTTGTATAATATCCACATTTATTCATCTTGAGAATTAAGCAGATTTTGTCGTCAAGAACATTTAAATTTTATTTTTTGTCTCTGATTTTTAGTTCGAGCGCACTTTGTCGCAGGTAGAATCGATGGTTCCATTTTTTGACAGTATGCAGATCTCATTTATTCCTGATATCTGTAAGTTTACGTAATTTCATTTCCGTAAGTTTATTTTTAAGTTTCTTACCTTAATTTAAGAGAAGCATATAATGTTTCCAATTTTAAAAATAGATTTTTTTTTTTTACACAGACACCAAATTTAAGTATTATATATCATCACTTTTGATTTTCAGATGTGTTGCTTTTTCGGAAAGTATACGAATATTGCCTTCTTCAAATCAATAAGGTGTATTTAATATCCGTATTGCTGGATTTCCTATATATCATTGCCTCATAGCAATTTTTATTCTAGTATATAGGAAAGAAGGAGAGATTATGATAGCTGATTTATATTGATTTACGTTTGGGAAAATTTCTAGCCATTAGAAAAATACTGGCCATTGATGACAGACTGGAATAATTATTAAAAATCAAAGAGTTGCCTCTAGCATCGCCTGACTTTCTCAGAAAGGAATGTTTAGCGGGCATGAAATCACGCAATCGTTAGTGTTGCATCACACTAACTAGCTAGAATGTCCTAGTGGTATTAGAAATAGCAGATTACTGGGTATCTTGTATTATCCTGGTATGAGAATAAAATCTTCAAGAGTCATTACAAAGTGAAATTTGCAGCCAGCTCGTGGTATCATGTTGCTTTCAAACGCAATCAATGTGCTGGTAAAAGAGGAGAAGGATGTCCTTACTTCCTTACATCCATGTCTTTTTTGTTTGTGCCTTAAGGCCCGTATACATCATCCCGCTATGCCTTTTTTACATCTTGCTGTGCCGAAAATATTTAAGGAAGTAGGTGTAATTTAAATAATTTATCATTATGTTTTTTATTTTCAACATGTTCCAGAAATTTGATGATGCTCAAAATAGCAAGATTTATTGCTATAGTATTTTATATAGATTGGAATTTTCCTATATAATTCTGTTTAGGCTGCGAAATGAATGCTGTTGTATGATATGGATCATTCGGTTTAAATTTCGAAGGAATTTAGAGTTTATAAAAAATGGAATATGTGATATGCTACACATACTTGATTTATGTGTTATTTTGATTTCAGACTGCAAATCAAGCAGGACCTTATATGGATCCAAAATGGGTGGTATTATATTTTTATTATGGTGGTTTGCTTTATGCGGTTCTGGGTCGTTACGATGAAGCATTTGCGATGATGCAGAAAGCATGTTGTATACCAGCAGTCGCTCCTAGCGCAATAGTGGTTCGAGCTTACAAGGTTTTTTTTTTCTTTTCTTTTTTTTTTTTTTTTTTTTCATATCAACACGATAAAATTAAGTTATATACGATTATGACTCTGTCTATAATTAGTTTGCGAAAATGTAGCCAATTCTTATACATTTGTTATTTTTGACGAAGTTTCGGAATAATTTTTTATTATTCTTGAATATCGTCCAGTCATAGTTGCACTGGAATAGGGTTTAAATTCAATTTCGAAATAAGATTTGTGTAAATCTTACAAATTTTCTCATAAATTTATAGATATATGTGCTCTTGTCATTACTTCTATATGGAAAAACACTTCGTTTGTCTAATTGCCGATCGCCAGTAATGACTCGCAGCATTGTTCCACTTTGTCCAGATTATTCGGCATTAGAAAGAATATGTGATAATGAAGAAGTGGATTTCGACAAAGCTAGTGCCATACTTGAATATCTGGAAGCACATTATGTTACCTTTGAAAAGGTATTCATTTACAAGTCGAAAAAAGACAAATGTTAAATCTTAAGCCGCTCTGGAAAAGTTTAGAATAAACGTCATAGGAAATTCAACTTTCTATGTTGTACCCTCAATGTTTTTTTAATCTTTCTTTTTATTGAGAATTAACAAAGAAAAGATTTATCTTTTGAAGTAATTTGGAGTAAAATTTGGTAGATCTCAAATTATTTTTTTATTTTATTTCCAGTTTTGCTATTAGCTATTTCTAATTTGGATTTTTTGCAGGATAAGACCATTGGCTTGGTGAAACTTGTAGTTAGAAGTATTCGTGAAAATTCAATCAAAAAGATAACTGAAGTTAGTTCTTTTCAGATAGATGTGTCAGAATATCACCGTCAATTTCTCTCTGATGAAGAATTATTTAGCTCCAAGCGTTCTTTTACGTTTTGGTGTATATGTTTTAGAGAACAAAAACAATTTTTCTGTTTATATTTGTCAAACATTGGAAGTTACTATTAAGAAAAAAATGATAATGAAACATAGCTGTTATCGATCGGTTATTAATCTCTACGCATCCCTATTGTTGGAATTTGATTAGCGACATAAAAGACTGCGAGTTCTTCCGATTATGAAATTCATGGAAAAATTAGGAGTTACAAAAATCTCTCACTTCCATTCTATATTTGCTTTAACTTACAAATGAAATTCATGTCATTACCAGAGGATTTTCGAAATAATAAGCTTAATTAAGAAAATCAGTGAGAATATATAATACGATAGCAGAAAAAGATAACTTTTTGGGAAAGTTGTGATAGACTCTATTTTGGATCTTTCGAAGTATTCTATGTCTGATCCTGACTAATGAAGAGTTTTTATCTAGGGTTTCATATCAATTTCACTGTCGGATATAACACGACGATGCCATTTAGACGATAATGATCACACTGAACTATATCTTTGTGATATGAGCAAAGATGGAAAAATTAATGTTCGTATCGATAAGAAACAGAACATTGCTTATTTTGATGAAATGAAGGTTTGTTAAATATTTTATTCATCCCATATACCACTGTAAGTAGCTTAAAATTATTAAACTAGCATCAAATGATTAAATGTGCTCGCTCATCCGATGCAGTATTTTACATCAATGCGGCTGTATATGATTTCTGTATTAGAAACTTATTGTGTTGGTTGGCAAATATATTGGTTAGTTAGAATGTAGGACTTTTGTAAAGGCTGTAAGTTAGGATTTTTTCTGAATATTTGAAAAGAATTGTTATCTTTAAATTATAAAAGCAAGCTATTTTTTGCAGATAGAAGCAGATGAGCATGAAGTGGATAAAGCCGCAAATTTTATATACAAGTTGGATGCTTTAATGAAACAGTTTGACGATCGAATTCGCGTCAATCCTTCTTATATTTCACGTGTTGGGCGACCATTAGCTCGTGGAATTTCAACAGTTATTCCGGATGACGGTTTTGGACCTCCAGGTTTCATGCCTAACATTAATGTTGGTGATATTGAATCAGCAGCCGGTAGGCCGATGGATATGATTGATTAATATATGATTGATGATTATATAATTAATTGATTAATTGATTATATAATAGGTATGATTGGTTGATTATGTTATAGGTATGATTGATTTTTTCTTGTTGGTATAACGAAAAATTATAACTTTTTATATTTTTATAATGGATACCTGAGCTTTCTAAAAAAAAGAAAGTAATGACGGTTGAAAACAAGTAGACACATATAAAATTAAATTTTAGCTTCAGTCCTGATCTAGATTATATGAATATGAATCATTACGTGAAATCTGCGGTCGTTACATCCATCATCTTACAAAAAATCTAGCAATATTAAAATTCATTTTTCAAACTTTAAAATATTAAAAAAAGAATAAACTTTATTTTCCATTCGCTCCATATATTTTAAAAAGTCGTTAGCATCATGAGAAAATTATTTGTTTGCTGGATTACATTAATGTTTAAGTAAATCGAAAATGAGACAGTCTTTTCATGTAAATTGTATATGTTTTTATTCTTTTTTATATTGCTTCGTTCTCATTTCTTGATAAGAAATACTTCAGTTATATTTATTTCTATTTTTGTCAAGCGAGTGAATTAAAATACAATTTACATGATATCCGTTGTAAGCTTCCTTTAATAGGCCTGTAAATGACTACATCCAACCTGTAATTGCATTTTTAATGCGATCCATTGCGTCGAAGACTTTGTTGTGAAACTTTTATGCATTGACAATTTTTCCACTTGTAACTGGCTTCAGTTTTCATACTTTCAACTTATAGGTAACATATGGTAATCCATTTGATCAAAAGATCTCCATTCGCGAATATTTTCAAACTAGTTTCATTTCATTACATGTCCAGTAGCACAATATATAACTAGCCCATATAACATATAATGCTACATTACATATATATGCATATCCAGAAAACCCCAGGAATTATTCTAGAATTTCCGAGAAAAATACAAAAAAATATATTTAAAAAAAAGAAAACATACGGAAAAATATATTTTAAAAAAGTAGGAGAGTATATATATTTAAATATAAGCCTTATACATAATTTAATTTCTTTTGTACAATAGTCATTGAAATGAGCGAATTTCTTAATATTTACATATTTGAAATAGCAATAAGAGACAACATCTGTTATAGAACAACAGTAACAAAATTTGCACATCTTCATCTTTTTTGCAAATCAAGAATTTAAGCTTTTGATGGACTTTCTCGTAACTATTTTGTTACTTAGCACTTCGCTATTGTGTTCAGAAAAAGATGAAAAAACGTTGTTTTAGCTAGATATATTACTACTTAATTTGTAGTAGCGCAAAGTCATAGGCCATTCTGGTTTTTTTCCATAATTGGTTTTGAGATTACAAAACATTCCAATGAATTCTAAAAGTAAAATCAAAGACACTGAATTTGCATTTTCGAAAATGTTCTACAATCAAATTTTAAAAGTGGAAAGTATGGAATTAACGACCAAATAGGAAAAAAGACATACAAGAAATACCAAAGTAACATAAAAATAACAAAATGGCAATTATTTGGAAAGATTTCTTTCAACAAGAAACAATCATAATAAACTTTCCAAACTTGCAAGAATCAAAATGGTATGAAAAAATTGGTAATAATAATAAGGAATATTTACAAATCTATACAATGTACATTACTCTGATATCGGGACAAATCAAATCAAGCTTTAATTTTATCGAGCGTTTGTTCAATACCTACCTATCGAAAATAACAAATATTATTCATTCTTCGATCACGTCGCATTATGATTAGGCTGAATGTTTTAGCTTGGACGATTAATGAATGGGTGCGCATTACTTATCGTATCGGGCCACTAGCTCACCTAGAAGTAAACAATTAAATTCTAGGAATTTATATGCTTATCCAAATGAAATGATCAACTATTTAATTCGTTGAAATGTTAGCTAACCTGTTTTAAACCTGGTGGCAATTGTATATCATGTGATTGTACTGCTCCGGTACTTAACCAATGATTGTATGCTTCGCCTCTTGAGAAATTTGTTTGTTCCTGATTTGTCAACGTATCCAATGGACGTAACTAGAAGAAGTGATTTAACTTACTCAAATGATTTATTTTGTGCCATTTCTTACTACTATCTAAAATAAATGTTGTAAAAAAATATCTAATTCCAAGGAACCATAAATGATTGATCTCCTTTCTCGAAAAAAAAAATTAAGAATTTAAAATTATGAAAATTCAAGCGCAAATAATAAAACCAACCAATTGCGTTGGGATAACTTTACTTTCATTAGTTAATGATGGTTCTTAAAATGGGATAAACTGATAAGTTACACCATCCAAATTTCTCCTCTAAAATACAGCTTATGTCTTTTTAAATTATTTCAATTTAAGTTCTGAAAAAAGTTGTATTAAAAATGACAAATTTTAAAAAATCTGGAAAGAAAAGCTTTAAATGTTTTTTGTTTCTCAAAAAAACTTATTTTGTTTTCAAGTTAAAGTTTCGGGGAAGAATAATTAATGAGGAAATTCTGTTGAACAAAAGTTTTCCTAGAGAAAAATATTGTATTTATTAGATATTTCTTTTGACTGATTATTTTATGGAATGATGATTTCGACAAATCCATCCGTTAATAAATTATTATAGCTTTATGTACATCACAAATTTTCGAGAGTTTTATCAAAATTTTCTCGAGATTTAACAATTAAAATTTACATATTTTACATTCATCTCTGGTGAATTATTAATGCCTGTACTTCCGATACCAAAATCACCTGATACACCACGCTCTGTTGAATGCCAATTCTTTGAATCCTGAAATTTCTATAATCAGAATACTTTCGAAATAAGAATTTCCCAATCCCCGAAATCTAACCATATTCTCGTGAATCGGGAATATACGACGAAGTTTGCGTTCATAACCAATTGGTACATTTTGACCCACTGGGGTAATCATCTTAGGTGTAGGTTGTGCATTAACTACTGGATAATTTTGTTCCGAATTCCAGAAATGCTGCAAAAATTGAATTTTTCAGTTTTAAATTTTATATTTCCTAAAATTTTAAAATAAAATTTCTTTTTTTTTTAAAAAATTTTCTAAAAAATTTCAAATTTCTAAAAATTCCATAAAAATCTTAAAGGAAACCTACTCGTTCATAAGGTGATGATAACGTATTTGGAGAGTTCATACGAGTCTCATTATTATATGGATGCAAATTAGGATAAACAAAGCGTGCAATACGAAATTCATGCACGCTATGCACAAACTTGACATCGTAATTTTGCATATTTGCATAAAAAATTAAATTGAAAATTTTTCACTGTCATAATGCTGTAACATTATGCTGTAATTTCATATTTTTTGTTCAAATTTGCAGTTTATTTTAAAATAATTTAAATAAAATATTCACTAACCAACAATACTCACCGAATCGGCATGATATTCCGTTACTCCAAAAATTTCATAACATTGTTTCGATTTCGTTAAATTGCAGCTTTTAATGTATGAAGCTAAAATTTTTTACATATTTATGCAAAAATTTCTAGAATTGCTTTTTTT
Source organism: Onchocerca lupi (assembly GCA_028564675.1). Classification (NCBI taxonomy): domain Eukaryota; kingdom Metazoa; phylum Nematoda; class Chromadorea; order Rhabditida; family Onchocercidae; genus Onchocerca; species Onchocerca lupi. Next base: position 104,164 of record JAOVVO010000093.1, on the reverse strand, counting down.
TTTTAATTCAATTTAATTTAACGTCTTCTGTTCATGTTAACGTTCTACTTTTATATTCTATGCGCTAAATTCTGATATTATCTTGGAAATTTGGTAAAGTTTTTAATGATATTAATTCAATTAAATGATAACAGAAAAAAGACTCGTAAAATAAGGGATTGTTAAATTTGTCAATAAGTATTGCTGAAATATTCCTACTACCATAAATTTCAACGGATAAGTTAATGAGACACTTTACATTTGAACTTTTTGAAGTAAAAATTCATTGAGTAATTATTTCTGTGTCTCCAAGGGCTTCCATTTTCTATTCTAATGAATTTTTGTCCCATTTCAAATTATAATCCTCCTTTAATTTAATATGAAAAAAAAAAGAGTAGGATAATGTGATGCAAAAGAGAACAAATATTATCTTATGTTTATGGCATAAAAAAAAGTAGAACAAATTCTTCTAGTGCCATAATTTTAAATCATTCGTATACAAATATAGAATTTTAAGAGGTTTTAACTTTTAGCATAAAAATTTTAGAAAATTTTAAGATCACTCAGAAATCTGAGAAATTCCATTTTAGATGTACTTCTCCATGAAATTTAAAAATTTTCACCTTGAAATTGGCACGTAAATTTATAATTTTCAATTAAAAATTTATTTCCAAGAAATTCTCAATCCCTTTGCAAATCTGAACAACTGATTTTCTAGCCGATATTTGCTGATTGAGAAATCTTTTTCAAATTTCCTCATCTTCAAATTTACATTTGATCAGTAACGCTGTTAATAATGATAATGATAATGTAGCTGTTGAATGTGTCTAATTTGGGGTAAAATATATTTCCATCACCATTAACAATTTTGCCTGACTTTCTCGGTACAAACTGGACATCGTTTCTAGACTATATTGATAGTAATTGATAAAATACCTATTCTATGACAATCTGAAAAATTGAAATATCCATTCATAATGGGTGCAAAAAATTAATTATTTATTGAAATAAGAATTTACTAATTAAAAAATAATTAATACCAAATCAGTATACTGTGCTAACGACCATCAATAAGCACTTCGATGTATAATAAATAAATAATTTAGCACAATATTTCCAAATTAACTAATCCTAACCAACTAAAAAATAAGCTTGGCAAGGAAAATGATTTAAGTGCCAAATCATTGTAAAATGATCTACTAGGATAAGTTGGATTAAGAATGATCAAGAGTTAGAAGGAAACATTTTTCCGTTAATATGTAGTTCCAGTCTTCTTAATATCAAGTAAGTTATACATACTAATTTTGCATATTTGACACTTTGTTTATTTTGCAAATTAAGGAGTTTACAATTTGTGAAAAAATTTTAAGCATTTGGATAACAGAATTGTTCGAGAATTTTAGGAAAACTTATCTGTAATCCATCTATATTTCATAATATCAAACGTCCAATCAGTTTTAGTGAAAAAAGAAAAAATGTTATAATTTGCTTGAAACCACTTTGCTCAATTCCAACTCTTACATACTGTAATATCAAGTTCAGTGTCTATCATATCAGTTTGAATCAGTTCTTCCCAATATTTATTAGATTTATCCACAAATCAACTTGACAAAAATCTCTCGGTGAGCGATTACATACAGCATATTTTTCATGTACTACTGCGCTAATCAACAACGCAGTTGTTTTTCGAAAAAAACTTCGAAAATTATGGTTTGGAACTAGCTGAAAATTTCTGAAACAAATGCATTGTCCAAGCTCACACCATGTTGCATATCCAGACTGATAATTCCTAAAACCGAATGAATACTCTTATCACAATAGATTTTATTATCTCATAGGCGTAAAGAACTTATAAATTTCATCTCAAATCAGTATTACGGTTGATTATCACTTGAAGCAACAACTGGGAAACATCATTCAATAAAAAAAATGTTTTCCCGACTTATAGATTGAAAAGCATTAGCAAAATTGATCACTGGAACAGAAGTCTGAATCCTTTCCGTCTTGTGTTGTATTATGTTTGAACTAAATCGTTCATTTTCGTGTTAAAGAAAAAAAAAAGGAGAAGAAAAAAAAACTCAACATTTTATAAACAAATTGATTTTTTCAATCCAAAAAAAATACCCGAATAAATATAATGATAACAACTATCGACTAAGCGATAACAAACACTGGATTAAGGCTTTACGATTTGCAAAATTATGACATAAAATAATTGGAGAAAACTACTGAGAAGATTGATAAGGTTGAAAATCTTGATAGTGTTAAAAATTGAAGATTGCAATAACACAGAAATATCATTTCGTTTCTGTTTAGATTTGCAATTTTGTCTTGGATTTCTAATTTAATTTTAGAAATTTCCCTTTGAATTTTTGTCGATTAAAATATTCCCAAATTCAAGGAGTTTATGCTTGCTTTAAACAAGCTTGAAAAGTTGCTTTAATTCAAGTAGCTAGAAAACCGAACAACACTTTTTTTTTACGGTTTTTCTTACTTCTTCTGATTCAAGTAGATATTTCTTCAAAATGATCACTAACAGAAGGTCAAAGTTGAAAAATAAATTGCTTCTTCAATAATTTTGACTCTCCATTAGTGATCATTTAAATCAAATATCTCCTTGAATTAGAAGAAAATCAACATTGCAAGTTTGCTTAAAGCTAGCATAATCTGCCTTAAATTTAGAAACACTTTAATCGACAAAAATTTAAAAGTAAATTTCTAAAGTCAAACTAAAAATCCAAGATGATGATACAAATCTGAACAGGAACAAAATGATACTCTATCGTCCTATTGCAATCATCAACTTTTAACATTATCAGAAGTTTTAGCTCTATCAATCTTGTCAGTACTTTTCTCCAAATTTATACTGCTATCAGCTGTTTCTTTTTCCTGTATCTTTGCTTTATACAAGTTCTTCTGTCTTTCTTCGTTGACTTGCTTTTCTTGAGAACAGCTAGACCGATTTAAAAATCCACGATATTTTTCATCGTATTCCTTTTTCAATTGCCTAATTTTTTCACGATCTTCATCTCCTGCCAATCCAGCTTGTTTAACAATATAATCAGTTGGAGGTAATCCGTACAGTTCTTCCAGAGTAATAAGCGTAGACCAGTGCGGATATTTTCGTCGACCACTCGGTGACACATCTTTTGTCACATCTTGTTTTGCACTGAAATTTAATTATATTTCACCTCTAAAATTTTGAAGTAATAATAATTTAAAGTCAGAACTACATACCAAGCTATAATATCCTTAATATACTTTTCAGGATCAAATGCTTTGTAATCCTCGAGCATTTTCTGCATACGATTTCGGAATAGATTTTCTGCCTGTAATGTCATTAGGAATATCATAAATTATGTAAATAAATATTAAAGCATCAGATTTAATCAAAAAGGAAAATATTATTTGATAAGTAGAACAAACACTCAGATGATTACTACCGGTAATTTGCTTTTTCTCCTTCTTTTAATTGGTTGCAAAATGCCTAAATAACCAATTGGTCATGATCGACCGTTCGTGCACCGTGGTCCCAAAAATCAAAACTATTTCAAATTCGCCCCTTTAAAAGGAGGAGCTACCAGCGAAAAATAAGCCGAAAATCATTTCATTACTTTGGCTTTTTTCTGACGATGATATTTCTGATATTTAAAATAATCTCGATCGTAGCGTTTTCGACGCTTATGCTTCCTCATCTTATGCCTGCGAATTTTCAACATACGTTCTCCGGCAAATATCTCTACCACTGCTGACTGCTGAGGTAATCGTAAAGGTATCTGAAATAAGAAGAAAATCAAAAATGATTAACAAAGTATAAAGTAGTGCTTATTTTATAGTTTAGACAATGTACACAACATGAAGCACGCAAACTTTAAAATTGATACAAAAATAAACTATCCGATAATTAAAATATATACTTGAAATAATGGGAGGGGATCGAATTTCTCCAAAAGATCATTCACGAATACACTAGGTACAGAGATAGGTTGTCGATTTGCACTTGGAAAAGTAAACACCTGAAAAACAAATATACACCTGAAGATTTGGTATATACTTCATAAGATAATATGTCATTTGCAATGATTAATGACTGCATCTTTGATATAAGTTCATTTTTTGATGAAAAGTTTACCCATCACCAAAAAGGACGAAGAAAAATTTTTGGATTTCAGACTCCGATATAATCTTCATTAACTTTTTATACTACGGAAGTCGGAAGCATCGCGAAATTCTTGAATCTAAAAAAAAAAAGAAAAAAAAACAATTAAATTATGAAGAACGTCATCAAACTAACCATCTCTTTCTGTTTAGATGGTAACTGTCGAGGCAGTTTTTGCAAGACCGGATTTAAATAGATTTTTCGCTCACCGGTTTCAAGATTTTGATAAAGCGGTAGTAAGTGATGATATATTTGAGTCAGTTTCGTCATTTGATTTTTTCCTAAAATGAAGTGAAAGAAATTTTAACAGAAAAATATTATCATCGTCTAGGCAAAAAGACTGAACCGAGTAGGAATCTAGAAAAAATTATATTGCCAGAATTTCCACAAACTGGAAAACGATAAGCCATAATTTGATAACCTAGAAAAATAATCTTTAAAATTGACAAGCACAGCAAAAAGATTGGATATTTATACTGATGTGTATTAGAGATAAAATGCCTCAGATACCAAAAAGTAACCTTTACTTAGTAAAATTTGTCTATTTGATTAAAATATTAATTCAGAGACTGATGGTGATTGACTATAATTGTTTATAACTTGATATAAATGCTGTAGCTTTATATACAACCAAATAAGATAACAAGGAATATCTTACGTGTTATAGAATTTTCATAAATTTAAGGAATAAACAATAATGATACCACTGAAGCTGACGCTTCTAGAAGCGAATTGTAAAAGACGTCTTTCAAATGTGTTTCGAAAAATGTTCATTCCGTAACGTAGTTAATCCAATTCAAATCAAATTAAGTCTCACGTTTACTGCGCAAAACAATCACAGTAATATCAAGTATGCCGCATTATTGCTTAAAATCACAAATTTTAAATATTTCAATTAATATTTAAATCATCAATATAAATTTCCGTGTTAAATGGAAAAGTTGTGGAAAGAAACATCACAATAACCTCATCAAAATTTGATAACTGTATCATGGAATCACTTCTGATCAACACTAATATTTAATCGCACAAAAGAAAGAAATGCATAACAAAAAAGAATTTGAAAAAAGAATCCTTTATGCAATTCGATCGCAGTATAACAAGAATTTCATATTATTATTCATCAGATTCTAAAATTTTATGAATTTCAGTATCTAAAAGGCGAGAAAGCAATATCCGAAACAAAAAGTATGAAATATATGCTATGACCGCTGAAATATATCGGATGACTGTAAAAACTAGGAAGCTTCCAAGTTTCCAAAAATTTTTATGACCAAAGAAAAAAAAACCAAAAGCAGAATCTGAAGCAATAACTGAATTTTGATGAATAATGTCCAGTCACTAAGTTACTGATTAAGTCATTAAGTTGGCGACCAAATCACTAAGTCGCTAAGCAAACCTTAAATCTCCACTATTCTTCATGATATCTCACCCATGTAAAATCTATCCCTGCTCTTCTCACTCAATTCATCCATAACGGACCAATATGTGTTTCGCGAATGAAATCGCTACATCCTAACTCTTTTTGCAAGTTGTTGCAATTTGTTCAAAAATAAGCAAATATTCGAAGTATCTTTTTTATTTCAAAATATTTGTGTTGAATTTTAAAAAAATTTGTAACACAAGTGTTTAATATTAAATTAAAAGAAAAAAAAGGAATGTCGTTACATTTCAAGCAAGTTATCAGGAAAAAAATAACAACAAAATAAAATTGCTTAATGCTCGAAGAAGAAGAAATATTAATAGTAATATCCAGTTTTTCTCGTTATTGGTGGTACTTGAACTGGCCGATAATGCTTTTGATCGTATGGCTCCGCTTTTTCATACTTTTCGATTCTTCTTGTATCATATGAATCACGAATTTTCAGTTTTCTTTCAACACTATTTTTCTTATTCACATCACCGATTCTGTCATTAACATCACCGACTCCATCATTAATATCACCGACTCTATCATTATTATTGATGTCATAACCAAATGGATGATTTTCGGTATTCGTTGTCGGTTCATTACTGTAGTAACGTGGTACATTTACATCACTATATCCCGTGATTTCCGGTTTAACTGATTGATAACCTTGTACGATCTGATTGCTTGTGTCCCTAATTTCGGGAGAATTTTCAGACATTGAGAAGTCTCTCGGTGGTTGACAATGATCACAACTACCTATTAAATTGTAAAATTTAATTATTTAATTTAGATTATGCAATAAAAATTTGAAACAAACGATGAAAATGAAGATGAACCTTTGTTTCCTTGTGGCCCAGGTGGTCCTGGTGGTCCTCGTAATCCTAATATGCCATTGGGCCCTCGTTCACCTTGTTCTCCGCGCACTCCTGCGATACCCTGTGCTCCAGGAGCACCATCTCTGAAAATTTATTGCTTAGATAAATTTTTACTAATTTTTTTCTTACTCCTGCAGAAAAAATACTCTCTGAAAAAAATATCCTCACTCACCGTCCAGTACTACCGATGGAACCCCGCGGTCCAATAGGTCCTGCAAAAAAAAAAAAGTACATTTTATATTGAAACTGAAAACGACAAAATATTTATTCATGGGATGTTCGATCATAGCCGATATGATTAAATTGTTTAACTAATTAAAAGTTACCTGGAGGGCCGCTTGGTCCAACAGGTGCTCCATTAAGTATTCGTCCAGGATCACCTGGTGGCCCTTTTGATCCAAATGGTCCGGGAGGACCTCGAACACCCATTGGTCCTGGAGGTCCTTTTCTTCCCGAAGGACCATCATCTCCAGGGATACCTGGTGCTCTGAAATTTGAAATTGTGCCTATTCAGTAAGATTTAAAATATTGGTTTTTGAACAATGTTACTTATTATTAACGCAGAAGAATTTCAATGTTTTATTGTTTGCTCAATTAAGTATCCTACGTGATTATGGTAATTAATGTGATTGATAATTAATGGACACCAATAACATCACAATGTGGTTTGAAAAGCACAGCAATCTCAACTAGGAGTCAGCTTTATTGATGATTCTGAGGATAAAGTAAAAATAAAAATTCTTTGAAAGCATACCCGCGTGGCCCTCTCGGTCCTCTCGGACCAGATGATCCCGGAGATCCTGGTGGAGCTGTCGGACACTAAATACATCAAAAAATTAAATTAATCAAAGATATATTATGTTGTAATGTCAACTAGTAACTCTCTTTAAATTTTTCTGGATATCAAAAAGTGGCGTAAAATCTTTAAAGCATTTCAAATTTTGTTGAAAATACTGGCAGTTTTACACCATATCTTCCAAAATAGTTCTTAAAAAAAATTCAAATAAGAAACAATACTTTTTGACAACTGTTTTCTCTGCCTTTTGGTGGGATCATATGTTGTCCAGGTTTACCATCTCTTCCCGGAAATCCTGGTGGCCCATCGATCCCTGAAAAATAAAATTATTGATGCAAATACTTTTCAACTGCCCATGATTTGTATATCATAAAAAATATATGAATATTAATTTAATCAATTGTAACAAAGATGACTTTTTTTTAAAATTCTACCATCTTGTCCAGGATTTCCTGGTTCACCTGGCAGTCCGGGTTTACCCTGTTGACAACTGCAACCTGAAATTGTTCCTCTTAAAATTCATTTAAGATAGAAATGAAAAAGTTTTCAGGGATGACAATAATTAGTAAGCTATGGAACAGGAGATTTTAAACAGTTTCGAATTTTTAATTTCATAATTTACAACAGATTTTGTTTTAAACATCATCTAGTTTGATTTGACTTTTGAAATTTTCTTAATTGGGTGTGTATACAGTTTTGAATGTAGTAAATCTTATTAACTCATTAGAATGTATTTTTTATCGAATTTGAAATGTATGCTAAGGTTTAGTACAATGAAGAAAATCATTTTAATGCTATCTAAAGCAAAATTGGTATTTATAATTGATTTTTGAAGTATAATTTAATGTCGTTTACAGACTGAAATATTAAAAAGCGAGAAATCTGAACATGTGAAACGTGGGTAATCATTCATTGAGGCATTGTCGAATCGACGTTTTCGTGTTTGAGTATTGAATTGAAGTTGTATGATATTCTTCCAAACATCATTACTATCAATCTAAAATATGAATTCTAAATTTGCAAATGAATTCATTTAATTAGATAAGCCTATATGATAAATTTTTCAGTATTTCATTTCTTTTTTTGCGCCTAAAATTTACTACAATTATCATATAAGTTGTAATATGCTTAGTATGGATATATCGAATAATCTTTCGATTTTCATCACTATTATTTGGAAAAAATGAAAATTATTTCGATTTTCATCAGTATTATTTGAAAAAAAAAAAATGAAAATTATTTCCTTTGGACTTAAATTCCTTGTGACTCTGTGTAGCAGATTCATTGATGAATCAAATATTTCAAACGCTTTTTATGTAATTCTTTTTTATTTTGAGGTTAAAATTTGAAACGGTTTACTTACATAACATTTGTTAAGCTCTGAAAGCATAACAGTATTGGAGCGTTGAATGTAGGTAAAAAATGATGGTAGAATGATGATGATGGTAAGGAATGATATAGTTGAGAATAAAGTTGAAAGAATAGTCATCAGACGTGATAGTTCCATGATGGCGAATATTCGTTAAATGAAGTTATCGGTAAATTTATGATATAATATTTCGCTGGATAGATGTAAAAGTTGCAAGTCTGTCGACATTTGACCGTTTATTAATATCGTATATATTATCAGTCAAATATTGATGGTCGATTTACACAAAATATTCAGATATTAATGTTTGAAATTGATAATGCTCTAATTTCAGCATACATTTATCTTACCTCGCCATATTACACATCATTTCATGATCTACAAAAGCAATGAGAGGATGGAAGGAAGATGCAATTCTATTTTCGTACGATATTTCAAATTCCTCTTTTCTCAATGATTAAAAATAGAATTATAATGGAATAAATATTTCTTGTTATACTTTTATCACGTATCGTTTTAATTCAATAATCTAGAAATACTAAATCCTTTTTATATTTCAGTACTGTAATATACAATTCAGGAAAGTGAAAAGTTTTTTTCTCCTCAGATCTAACTTGAGCAGTAAAGCATTTAGATATATTCCTGGAAACCGATTAGTTTTCCGTTTTTACTTTCCTGCTTACTGAAATAGATGAAGCAAATCAGTTATTTTTAAATGAAGATATGTTCAAGTTCAACTTTGCTGAATACAATTAGTTTATTAGAAATTGTAGAAGAATGAACAAATTCTGTATAAAATCTATTATTTAAAAATATTATTCAAGTATTTTTATCCTTAATATTCGATTTTATCGATATATTTTTAGCAAAATTGGATAAAGATGATTAGAAAAGATTTAATAAATGATTTAAATCAAATACTACAAAATAGATAATAAAATAAGCGCTAAAAAGCAAAATTCGCATAGCGCATAATAGTTAATTCGATATTTAATACTGAATAATATAATTTCGCTTGAAGATAAGAATAGCAAATCCAGTAAATTACCAACGTATTCGATGTATATAGTTCAATAAACAAAGTTTGATTTTAATATTATTTATAAAAGTTGCGTCAAAATGGCAGCATAATCCGTTAATAGATCTAATTTGAAAGACAATACAATTGATTATCCATTGCTGAAGAAATAAGAAGCATATCTTCCTTCTCTTCATCTTTGTAATTCACAGGAAAAAAATTCTCAAAACTGTTAAACAATCTCTCAACTAAGTGATAAGCGTTATTAATCAGTAATATCCCGCTACACATTATCATTTAATAAAGCTATTGTTAAAACTTTCTATTATATCATTGAGAGTGAATGAGTGAATTGCAGTGATAAATATGTTTTCAGTCACATGCAGTCATGATGAATGACATATCATATCACATAATAAAGCGGAAATGCATATATTAAAGTAATGAAAGTTATACTTAATATGAATGATAGTAACAAATAACAATAAATGATAAGACGAAATTAACCAAAGGTAGTTGAAAATGATTTTTTACCTATCGTATTTGATAATCTTAATAGTCGTTCAAACTGCAAATGAAAATGGAAATTGTAAAATTGAAGTGCAAATCAATTAATGATTGTTTGTGAAATCAATTGATAATGATAACAGTTTAAATCTATGTTTTTTGCGAAACTCTATTGATAATTTAATTGTCCCTCAGCTTTTGTTTTCAAAAGTGCAACAGATAACTTTCTCCCATTCCAATTTTGAATATACTAGAGAGAAAAAGAGAGAAAGAGAGAGAGAAGTATACTTCAGAAATTTCAAGAAAGGAAAAAGCAAATTAAAATAGAAATCAAAAAAATAGGCATGGACATTTGCAATTTTAACAAAAAATTTAACAATCGAAATCGTTTCATTCAATTGTTCAAATCATTGAGTGCCACGATTACCATCTATTATATATCCGTTAAATATTATTAAATAACTTGCAATGAGTTCCGATTTTAAACTATTTTAACGTTTTCAATACAACGAAATCAATTAGTAGCGCCGATCTTTGGTTTAATAGATATGAGACAGGTGGTCACTGAATGTTCAATATTTGACAAAAGGAACAGCAAAACGACCTAAATTATGAATGGAATTGATGAAAGTAGGTAAATGCTGAATAGGCTCATCTAATGATTGCATAAGCCTGCCGAAAATTCGACGTAAGAAGACAAGGAAATCGTAGACCAATTTTTGAGTGAAATGACTTTCAACTTGTGAGAAACACGATGCAAGCACACCGTCCACTACAATTGATCCTTCTACGGTCATCGGTGAATAGACGCCTTTCAAATACTGTCTACCAACCTGAAAAGACCATTCTTTAGTATAATCAAATAAATGCAACAATCAATCAATCAATCAGTAATGAATAAAGGTATCAATCAATCAAGAAGAATATTTTTAACTTATTCCTCAATTTCATGCATACAAAAGAATTAATAGAAATCTTAAAGATAGCAAAATTGGATAACAATTATAATGAAATACCTTCACAATGCGATCCACCTGTAATTTATGATTTGATGTTATGGTGAATACACAATCACCCATTCGTGCTTTATATGCGAATTTCGATTTCCGCAACCACTGATCAATGATATCGGCATCTGTCGTACTTTCATGCATCTGCTCACAATCACCTAACGGAAGAAGATGTAATTCTGTTAGACTTAATTTCCGGCCTGATTCCGTTTCCAGTACTACAAATTTGGCTCGAGTTTCCGGGTCTCGATGATAGAACATTTCCACTCTCTCATATCTTAATTGATTCTTGCTCACCGGCACGAGAATCTGCAAAACAGACATATTTTTCCAGTTCTATGGAATCATTACTACAGAACTGTGTGAACCGATAAAAACAAAATCTTCAGAAATTTTAAAAAAAACCTCAATTAATTACAAATTTTTGATAGCAAATAACTTACGAAATCGCCCACTACAACTTCCTTCATTGTTTTCTCGCCATTTTGTGTGTAAACTTTTGTATCGGCACTAAAACAATTCATTCCTGGGAGAATTGCTTGTGCCTTGGCTACCGGAACTTTCTCACCACCTATCGCAGCCGGAATCGGAACGGGATCGTGACCTACTTGATTTTTACGACCACTGGCAACAACTGGTTGAACTGAATCATTTAATTCTGGTAATTGCTTATTTTCAGGTTCCAATTTCGATTTTGATTCGAGATGTTTCTTCTTTCCATGTTGACTTCTCGATTTTTTATCAGAAATTTTTTGCTTCGAAGCAGATTTCTGAACATGGAAATACACACTTTTGCATTTTCGAATTTATTTTTTGTTTTTTAATTTTGATATTTCTAACAACCAAATTTCAAAAAAAGTAACGTGTCTGTTGAAAAAGTTAACCAATGCATTAATTCATGACAGAACCTCCTTAAGTTCTTTGCAAGTTCCATTTTTATGAGTAACTGTTCCATTTGTTGATAATTTCTTTGATGGTAACTTTGATTTTGCTGAAATAGCTTTTCAGTATTTCCAGTTGATAAATATTAAGCAATTTCGCAATCTTTCAATCAATAATTTTTGGATTTTCAAGTTGATTTCATAATATTCATGCAATTTATTTTTGGAAAAAAGTTTGGTTTTTTCAGCTTTGTTCAAAATTAAGAAATCAATGATGTAGTCGAAGAGATTGCTGCGAAAGATGTTGCGTATCTTCACGAAAGATAATAATGTTCAACAATCCATCATTAGCGCTAATTTTCGATAAAATATATGCTCCAAAGAAAATTTTGTCAATTTACTATGAATCTAACCTTAAGAAAAAATATATGCAATCAAGAGAAGTTAACTTATGTTATTGAAAAGTGCATAAACTTTAAATACCATTAAACGTATAAAATTAAGTTTTGAAATCAAAAAATATATCAGTGATATGTTATAGGCACATGAATAGCAAAGTGATAAGTTTGAAAAATTAAATTTGGCAAAAAACTAATTTTAATTTAGAAAAAAGTCTGAAGTCCAGACTTAAAAGAAATTCGCATGTGTCATAATGAACGAAAAATTAGTATAGCTAAAAATAAAACAATATTATCGTCATAGCTCACTAGAATAATTTAAATTATTCCATGCCGAATATTTTCATTCTAGAAGTTTTAATTCGATCAAAAAATCGCGTTTACTGCATTTAATTTGAAATTTAACTTATAATTGACAATGTGGAATTAAAGGATGGTTGGGAAAGAATATTATTACTTGAAAGTAACATTCGTAAATAACATAAACTAGAAAGTTAAAAAATATGAAATAATAATAGAAGCATTACCTGTAGATGATTTCGCCTGCTCTTCTCCTTCATCTTCTTCCACCTTTTTTTCTCCTAATAACTGCTAAAAAATCAAGTAAAATCTATGATAAATAAATTTAAAATTAAAAGAAGTCATTTCAAAAAAAAAATTAAATTAAGAAGATGTCACAAACTTAATCTGATTACTTCAGTAAATTTTAGTCAATAAATAAACTGAATTATGAAAAAAAAAAGTCGACCTGGCATATGATATATGATATTTATGAATTCGTAGTAAAACTCGATGAAAGCTAATCTATAGGAAGACAATCTATGTAAGACAGAAATATATTCACTGCATCTACCTGATATGATATCTAATTTAAACAGCTTAGAACCAAAAGGTAAATGATCAGATGAAGGAAATGATCGATTGTATAGAATACAATTATCAAAAGTTGATGAAAAAAGATAGTTCACGAATGTAAAAGTTTGATGAATGCAATAAAAAATTGAAAAGCTTAGTCAGCAAATTGCTAGAAAAAAATTGAAAGTAATAATAAAATTGAAATTGTCAATAGCTGAGCAACATAGAATGCTCAAATCACACATTTCTCAGTTTTATTTAACAATTTTAAAAAGCTAAAAAAGTTCGAAATTAATTTGAAAATACTTTCGTATTCAAATGTGATTGTGATGTGCTCATTAAATCATCATCTTCTCTCTGGTTTGTAGTTGAAATATTCTCCTCTTTGCTTTCTGTCGTTTTTATCATATTACTAATGTCATCATGGCCGGTTCTAACTTCTTTTGTGGTTGAAATATTGCAAGGACAACAATGTCGTGTCGCATGACTTGTTTGATTCTCGAAATTGCTTTCATCATCTATATTTACAAATACATTGAACTTTTCGGAATTTTACGAATTCAGAAGAAAAAAAATAATTGAGCTATTTCAACAACATTAATAAGCAATATAAAGTAGGAGATTAAAAAGTCTGAAATGAGCGCGATAATTTTCGTTATTTAAAAATGATAAAAATGTTGCTTACTTGCAGATGATTTCGCCTGTTCTTTTCCCTCATCTTTTTGCTCTTTTTTTTCTGCTATTAACTGCTAAAAAATTAAGCAAAAGCCATGATAAATAAATTTAAAATTTGAACTGAATCTGATTATTTCAGTAAGTTATAATAAATAAATGAACTGAATTACGAAAAAAAAGTTTCTGATATTTATGCATTTGCAGCAAATCTCGATGAAAGTTAATCTATGGGAAGAAAATCTATGTGAAGTGGAAAAATATTCCCATAATCTATCGGATATGATATCTAATTTGAATAGTATAAATATTAACAAGATGATTGCTTAGATGAAGGAAATGATCAATTATACAGGAAAAAATTGTTGAAGAAGTTCATGAAGAAAGATAGCTCGCAAATCGCAGATGCAAAAGTTTGATAAATGCAGCAAAAAATTAAAAGGCTTAAACAGGGAACTGCTAAAAAAAAAGTTGAAAATAATAATAATAATGTTGGAATTTTAAATGGTACTTAGCAGTATAAAATGCTCAAGTCACTCATTTTTTAGTTTTATTTAACAATCTTAAAAAGTTCTAAAAGTTCGAAATTTGAAAATACCTTTTCATTCAAATATAATTGTGATGTGTTCATCAAATCAACATCATCTCGATGTTTTGTAGTTGAAATATCTTTCCCTTCGCTTTCACTTGTTTTTGCAATACTACTAATGTCATCATGACCACTTCTAACTTCTTTTGTAATTGAAATATTGCAGTGAATTGTCGCACGAGTTGTTTGAATCTCCAGATTATTGCCATCATCTACTTTTTTTTACAAAAATATTGTATCTTTTGGGATTCTAGAAAATAATTCAACGAAAAAAAAGGAAAGAAGAATAACTGAATTGTTCCAAATGAGCAAAAAATTATCTTTGGATAATATCTGTATATAACTTAGGCATCAATCTTTTAGCTCAACTATTTGATAAATTTTGCATTTCCAAATGTCATACAAGTATTTTCAACTTATCAATTTTGCATTCAGAGAAAAAAAAAAGTTTTGAGAAAAATTTGCATAATTCGATTACCAGAAAGAGTATCTTCTTTCATTTTTTCAAAATTATCTTTCGTTTGATTTTCAATTTCTCCAAATCGATTAACTGGATTAACAAACAAATCCATCTCCTCCTCTGTTTCATTTGTTTTATGGGAATTTAATTCAGATTTCAAATTTTCTTCAACATCTAATTCAGAAAAATTTTGCTTCTCCGACGATTTTATTGCCAATTCTTTTTTACTATAATCATAGCCAAGTCCTTCGGAATGTTCTCTCAACTTTTGCTCTTCTTGTGCAACACTGCTCTTCTCCATTTCATTAGTATAATCTTCGTCATCATCACAATCCCTAAAGCCTTCACGGACTCGATTTAATTTTTGCATAAACATTTTGAAATGTTCTGATTTTTCTTGACCTGAAAATAAGTAGAATATCCGGACTATTTCTAAATGTTTACCCAATTACTAAACATAATTTTAGTTTGTTCTTCTATCATTTCTTCCGGCAAAAAATCTAGAAATAATACTTGTTAGTAAATCTTGATAACAGATTATCAGTAAATTTCTTTCATTGGTAACTAAATTAGTGAATCTGCTTCAAAGACAGTTGCATGAAAAGCGATTAACGAAATATTTTTTAATGAAACATAATAATGAATTATATAAATGTATAATTAGGAAAGACTTAACACTAATTGAGCATTTCAAATTTTCATTCCAGTGAAATCAATATTCTGTGTTTGCAACGAATTTTTATTGATTTCACTGAAATGAAAATTTGTTTACAACTTTCGTTCAATATTCCTTCCAGTCTTCGATTTATTCTATTTTCTTTCTTACCTTTTTCAGTAGTAGTTTTAATTTCAGTATCAGTTTTATGAATACCACATCGATTTCTTCTTTTTGTTCCATCCAATTCATTAAATTCGATCTTATGTAGTGTGGTCCATTCCGACCATCTAAAATAATGCAAATAAATTTCTACCTGTAGAAGAATGAAAAAAGACGAAAATTCGATTGTATCTTCCTGTGGTGACAGTCAACTATGATAATTAGCCATTACTAGTTCGAGATATGTTCATGTCACCTTCTTGATTGTGAAACATTGTAAACTTATTCCTCTTAACAAAGAAGCCATTGTTATTCACTGTTTCAAGATTTTTATGCTTGAATTGATCGAATAATTTAGAATCAAAAAAAAAGAAAAAACTTTCTAGAATATTAATTATTCTCGCACAATCGACTATTTTCATATATTATCATTTCTCATGAATTCTTCTGTTATGCTAAAATATACATATAATCAACTAATTTCTTGCATATTGAATATTTCTCAAAAATTAAACATCATTTTCAATTAGCAATAATGTAATGCTTACAATTTGAGAACCATATTTTGAATCAGGCATATAATTAATTAAGGTTAGCATAAATCGTAAAATATTTTAAGAATAAAAAGATTTAATTGGTTTTCTTACATGAAAATGAGAATATATGTTTTTTTGACTGAATTAAAAAAAAAGCCATGGAAGACATACTGTTTGTGGGACCATTCCGCCCAAGTGACAAAAAGCCATTGTCCATCATCGGTTAAATTCCGCATTGTAAATTTGACTCGATTCAAATCAGTATCATTGAAAATTTGCTCTTTTTTATTCAGATCTACATGTTTATCATCACGGATCACCTCCTTTCCTTCATTCTTTTCATCATTATGATAGATCACTCCCTTCATCCTTTCAGCACTGTCCTGGCATTGTGTACTACAAATGGTTATCCGATAACCAAGCCTGGAAGTAATCAAATTTTGAATTTATGGAGTTAAAATTTATTTTCGATTGACGTTAGCAAATATTTTGCTACCGATTATCAAAAAAGATTAAAAGATAATCAGTAAAAGAATCTTAGGATGATTAAAATTTTCAGCTTCTTTCAAAGACACTAATAATATTAATAATAGTAATAATGATAATAATAATAATTATTATTATAATTGTAATAATTATAATTATAGTTATAATAATAGTAGAAAAAGAATGAAGAAATCCCTTGTAGCAGATGATATCATTGGTTATAAGTATTTCCCGGAAACCCTAAAAAATTAAAAAATTTGTATATATTATTGTTAATTTAAATTAAAGACTTACTCATTCCGTTGGACACCCTTTATCACAAATTGTGACGGCTTCTTGTTGCGCAGTAAATAGAACCTGAGGCGATAACCAGAAAAATCCGCAAACTTTTCCGGTATTTTATTAATATTCTTTAGTAACATATAGCCTTCCTTGTCTTCTTTTTCTAAATCTTCACCTGTCGTACCATTTGAACCATCAGGTAAATCATATAAAAAACAATCGTTTCCCATGTGCGCTCTTATTTGTACATCTTCATTAATCGTCAAATTACAACATGTATGAATCACACTATAATTAATAATAGTTTTGATAAAATTCGATTAATTCTAAGCAAATATTAAAGATTCAACTTCTTGTATAATAATAATAATAGTAATAATGATAATGGAATGGAGGAAATTGTTGAATTCATTTTTTTTGACACTTTACTGAAAAACGAAACATCAAGCTAGTATATGACTAATTATAACATATGAAATAAATCTGAATAGATGCAAAGAATTATTTTAATGGCATTTAAGACTTGGTCAAATTTAGACCTGAATTAAAATCCTATTTAAAATATTGTTGAAATGATTAAATCATGATAATTATTTTTCTAGCATTTCTCCATACTTTTTCATTCTCAGCTTCATTATCTCTTTTGCTTTAATCTTATCAGCATAAATATATATTTTTCATTTAGAAATGATTTTAATAACTCTCGAAGTATTAGGCTAGAAACTGTTAAAATGCATAACGACTAGCAATCAAAACGAGTAAAATAGAGCAAAGATCATTAATGATATCATAAAGTTTATATATCTATAAATAATATAATTAAGAAATATATTTAATAAGACACTTACGGCGAAATGGGTGTTGACTGTTGTAAATGAGCAACAAAATTCGTCTTTCCACCGCAATATGATTGTAAATGACTGTAATGACATTTCTGCAAAGCAATCCAATAAGAAATAACAAAAGGTAAATAATGATGGAACTACAAAAAAGATTATCAGTTTTATTTCTCAAAAATTTCGGAAAAATCATGAAAAAGAAATTTTCGTAAATTTAAAGTATTAAAAAAGCAAAGAAAAGGAATCATTATGGAATTTTAATATCACATTAAATAAATTAAAAATAAGTAATACTATCTTAATACAATTCAAGCCAAAATCAAACTCAAAAATTATAAAAATAAAGACAAAACTTTATCAACATCATAACCCTCAATACAAAAAAAAAAAAAAAAAAAAAAAAAAAAAAAAAAAATATAAAAATAAAAAAAAAGACTGCCAAACCCGCTACACCAGAAACTAAGCCAAAACACAAAAAATAAAAAAATAAAAAAGAATCAAAAAAAAAAAACATAATAAACCAATAAAGAAAAAAATTATAGAATTACAATTAGATTTAAGTTTTTTTTTTCCCCCTACTCTATTAATTATTTACGATATTTTATGTCATGATAGCAAGAGATATTTTTTTACATTATATTTGATCAAGAATGAATAAATGAAAATTCTGGAAAAAGTTGAAATTTAATGAATATCTGTTATTTGCAGAAAAATAACGATTTTTAGCAAATGTTAGAAAAGAACAGATTGCTGTATAAATTATATTAAAAAACATGAAACTCACCAGAAATTGAACACCGCAAAGAGTTGGTTTTTGGCAATGCATTCGAATGGTATCATTCCCAAAATTTTGTACGACAATGATTTGATCATCATCGCAACGATATGTTATCGTTGCTGAATGTTTCATCAACAGTGATAAGAGTAAGAAAAATATCACTGACCTCGAGAACATTTTCTGCTTGTTTGTTGTCACCCAATTTATGAAAGATATTTTACCTGAAATGAACAGATATTGATAAAGTTTGCAAGAGATTTTCTTGATTTTGCGAAATTTTACATAAATGAAATAATCAGCATGAAAATAGCGATAGTAATCAGTAAATATTATCATCAATAACACTAAAAAAATTTATAATATTGGATATGGATTTCTAAAAGATTTTAATGATTTAGCGAGATAATTAATGTAGTGGAATCGCAATCATTATCTTAAACTTAATCTTTCATTTACTATTTAAAAGACAAAATATCAGGAATAATTGACAAGCTAGCAAGAGATAATGATAAGATAAGATTAAAATTCTAATTCTGTACAAATAATAATCGATATAAATTCATCAATTTCTGAAAAGAATGAAAAAAAGAGCTGAGAAATTCCTTATTGATTTATGAAAACAATAAAATGATAAGCATCTTTTAAACAACAATCTACTAAAATTAACTGATGATAATGGAGGTGATTTGCATAAATTTAAGGATGAATTATGGCACTCAATTTATTTCTGTGCTAGAACTGATGTGACACATAAATTTAATGTTTTATCCTTTCAAATTTGTGCTCCAAATCTTTTATTTGATCTCATTATCTTTCATTCAATCTTTGAAGAAATGTATTTTGATGCAAAAAAAAAAGAAAAAAAAAAGAAAATGTATTATTATTTATCAAACAAAAAAGACATATGAATTATCAAAACTGGGTGGCCTAATAGACCTCATCCTTCGATAAATGGTTGCAGTGATGAGCATTAAAAAGATTACAATAATTAGTAAATTCAAAAGATTATTAAGTTTTCAACATAAAAAAATAAATAGTTGCACAAAATTTTTAAATTGAATTTCTTTTTGAAATCAAAGAAAAAAAAACATATTATAGTCTAATCTGATTAAATCAGAATAAAAATGAAATGCTTGTTGAAATTATGACAGTTATAATTGATTGTATGATTTACACTCTTGTGTTTTTCTTTTTTTTTCTTCTGCAATTTAGTTATAATTATTATAATGATGTTTGTGGAGCTATAAACAAATATTGACTCCATCCTATAGTAATTCAATTTCATATCTTCAATTATAGATAGAGATTGGATGATTCGATTATTTCTTTTTTTTTCGATTTTTGTTGATAATTTAAAATCGAAAAAATTTGAAGCATAATTTGCAATGTTGGGAAATTACTTCGATATTTAAATAGAGCATATTTTGCAATGATGGGAAATTATTTCGATAGTTAAATAAATCATTATTTAAATAAAACATTAGAAAAAATTTATCAGTATCATTCAAAAATTTTTCTCAAACAATCACATGCTGAAACGATAAAGATGCAAAAACTTATCTTGATTATTGTATTATCCATAGCTATATTTTATGTATCTATTGATATTGATCCAAAAACAATAATTAAAAAAAGAAAAGCAAAATCCATCATAAATTTCAAACTATTCATTTTTTTACTTGACCACTTTTTCTCCCTTCTTTATCTATTGAGATCTCCATCAAATTTCGGCTTAAATCTTTTCAAACTCATGCTGATTAATTTAAAATCATAATGCATGATAGATTAAAATCAGAAAAATCAAAAACTGTGAAAGCTAGAAAAAAAAAGCCATTTGCTGGATTTTTGTTACTAATTCGTTAGAATATGCAAAAAATTCTTATCAATTAGTTTGAAAATTAATTTGAAAAAAAAGAAAAATATATTTCCTAGAAATCATCATTTTATCTCACATGAAGAACAGTGATTGAAATAAGAGGACTTCAGAATGGAAAAAAAAAGTCTTTTGAAGTAAGAAAAAAAAGGATCGATCTCAATATTGAAATTTCTTAATAATAATAATTTTGATGATAATTATAATAATTTAATGACAAAAATTGTTTTAAAGAGTTTAAAGCATTTTCGAAAAGCAGAATACCAATTTCAACAATCTGAAATTCTTCTTTCTCCGCATCTAAGAAATATCAAGGAGTGACAACAATAATAGATTGGTTTAGATACTTGAATGCCTCACTTCTTCTTTTAATTCATTCACTTTTTGTTATTTAAATCATCTCTAATTTTCTTTCTAATCCATTTATCCTTTTAGCCCTACTTATATGACCTTTGAAACAGGTCAATGTGAACATATCATCATTTACCTTTACCTTTGGAATATTTCATCCTCACTTATCTCTAACATGTCCTCATTAGCATTTCTGTCCTCAATTTCTACCAAATATTCTCTTCATTTGAATTTCGAAATATTTCGCGAATATTGTTCATTTCCGTAAAATTAACAACATATCATGTGAGGTAAGTTTTTTCTAACAAATTTCACAAAGAGTTTGAAAGTAAACAAATAAAATGGGAAAAAAATGAAAGACATTGCAGTATGCATTCTGCAAAATGTTGGAATAAAATTCGTGTAGGATAACAATTGAGGTGAAAGAAGAAAGAAGAAAAATAAGAGGAGAGAGCGACAAAAGTGAGTGATCAAATTTTTTGGAATAAATTTGATGGAATGTCTAAATGGATTGTACATTTTCTTCAAGAAGCAGCAGATTCAACTTCCACGTCAACGAGGAGGAAATGTTACATTTTAAAATTTGTCTATCAGAAATAAAAAATTATTTTGATGTATTAGAGATGTCATGCTGTTGGATCAAATTAAAGATTTAATATTATCTGCAGTCAAACACTTTTATTTTTTCATATTTAATAATCGATAATTTGTGATAAGAAAATATTCCCGGAGTAATCAAATGGATTAAATCAATCACAGATGAATATTTTCAATCTCGTTATTTTATCTTTCAAAATTTTGATATGCAATAAAAAACGAATAATTGATCACGTTTTAATAACCAATTTTCAAGGAATTTTAAGAATTTGCATTGTAAAAGTATCCTCGAAAAATGATCGAAATGTTGGATAACATAAAAAATATGAAAGTGATAAATATGTCCAATCCATTTTTGTTTCAATTATAAATAAAAACTATCTGGAATGATAATTCTTTATAATTCAGATAAACAGACTAGTTTGAAAAACTGTCACATTTGCATTAGTTAGTAGTTTAGAATAAATTCTACTAAAAATGCTTCTATATTATTTATAAGCGAATTTAATGATTGCAAAAATTTTATCGAAAAGGAAATCATCGAATTCAATTATTTCGAAATTAATATATATTTGATCGATGATTTATTAATTCATCAGTGTTAGATGTAATTGTTACTGAACTAAATGCTAACTTAACTAAACATAACGAACATTAAATAGAAATGCATGAATGAATTTCAAAAATATAGAATGAAATGAAGAATTGATATTCCTCTATTATGCGGGAATCGGACCAGGAGGAGGGAATTGATCGAGGGAAGAGAGAACAATGAAACCCTTCAAAAGCGCTGAAAGGATTTCTACGAAATTGTTTGCATCTGTAGCGAGAAAATCTTGCTCCAATTTTTGAAGAGTTCGAAGAGATGAAACTTTTCAAAAAGAAAATAGAAAAAAAGGAACTAAACGTATTATATATGCCTCTTCATATGACCTCTTCCAATTTATCCTACTTTTATCCAACGAACCAACCAATTTACCTTGAATACAGGACTGTTCCCGAATTACAGTACTTTAGAAAGAAAAAAAAGTCAAAAAGTGCAATTTACTTTCAATTAAAATATTGTGGATTAAATCATGAAAAAATAATTGTAATTCGAAATCATTCAATGTTTATAAAGGACATTTGTAAAATGACTGTGACCTGTTGTGACCTAATTTGTTTCAGAGATTTTTTCTCAATAGAAAAATATAGGATTTAATCTATAAGAGAGAAGAGGGAGTAAGAAATTTTAGGTAAAATTAAATTGAAAGAATTTTTCTCCAAAAAAGTAGTTAATTTTTTAATGACACAATTAATGAGTACAGTATATGTTTAAAATTTGGTTTGAAAAAAAATGAAACTATGAAAGTCAAAAAAAGTGAACCGATTTATGACAAAGAAAGACATTCGCGATGGTACGGAACAAATGCACGAAACAAAAGGGTCACTGAAAGACATGATTGAAAAATTGAAGGGATCGAACAATTTAAGATAAAAGAAGCTGAAATATTCCTCATTACAAGAAATATCTTAAAGCATTTTTCGGTAACATGAAATTATTTCATCAAATTAAAATTTTGAAATTCAGCAAAAATTAATTAAAATAGTCAAAATTTGAAGCGGTTCAATTTTCATCGAAAGATATTAATTAAGATTAGCGAACAGGAGAAAAATTTTTGTTCTATACAAAAAAAAAAAAAAAAATAAAAAAATAAATATGCATCTAGCAAATTTTAAATGAATCATTTGAAGAATACTTTAAAATTTTTTTCAAAATCTTTGCTCCAAATATTTTATTCACAATTTGCTAGATGGTCCTTATTTAAAAAAAATAAAATCAGTAATTTATATCTTTATCAATATTAAAAAATTTTAAAAATCAGTAATTTTATAGATTTTTGAAAAAATTAATTCTTCAGCAAGATAAAAAAAAAAAAAAAAAAAGGGAAAAATCATTTTTGCATGAACACTAATTGAAGAGTGGTTGTTGTTAGTTTTTATTTTCCAAAATTGTTGTCAACCGATTTTGTTGTTTGCATTTTTGAATAAGCGAATCAGTGCATTCGTCTGGATGAAAACATTCTCAATGAGAGATTGTAAAGTTTGATATCATATCACATATAACATAATATAAATCAATGTGAATTAATACTATTCGTTCACTGAACTATTTCCTTTTTTTTTTTTTTTTTTTTGAAGTTGCGAACACAATTTTTTTTTTAAGTGAAATTTAGCATTTCAGTTAAAATTTATCTTATTTGATGATATTTGACATATTTTATTGATTTAACAGTATTTAAGAAACAAAATTTGTTGCCATTTATTGATGAATATGAACAAAATGTTACCAACTACTATTGCTCGAATTGTACTTTTAATTCTTTTCTTGCAACTTCTGCTTTGTGGCGCTTCTCTTATCAGTACTCTGTATAGCTCATTGAGATTTATTCCATATCGGCAAGTATATCTGTTATCATATTATCATTATCACTACTGTTATCTCTCCTATTATCATGAATATTATCTTTATCCACCTATTATTTTTTATTTACTTCTAGCAAAATATTGCCAAATTTCATGCAAAGTTATGGTTTATTCACAGGTGTTTTCATTATCAGTTTATACTCCACACTTATTACTATCATTGCTTCACTCGAATTCACAAATTTTGGTTATCATTATCACTACTGTTATCTCTCCTATTATCATGAATATTATCTTTATCCACCTATTATTATTTATTTACTTATAGCAAAATATTGCCAAATTTCATGCAAAGTTATGGTTTATTCACGGGCGTTTTCATTATCAGTCTATATGCCACACTTATTACTATCATTGCTTCATTTCGAATTCACAAATTTTGGTAGTCATTTTTTAATTTCCAATTATTTAACATGAAATTTATCAAAATATGTCATTTTTAAGCATTGATTTTCACAACACTGATTAATAATTATATAAACTATCTATTGCAATAATTCTAATTTTTATATTTCAGTTTCGCAGAAGCAATAAGATTCTCGAAAAATTTTTTGGACTTAAAATTGTTGAAATTTGAATTGATTACATCCAGTGTAGCAACTTTAGGATCGGGTTTTATCCTATTCATATTATGTAGTAGTTGGCAAAAGCCTATCCAAGATAATTTACTGTATGCTATAAAGCAAGCCATGAGTGATAATGATTATGCTCAGGTAAGCGTTACATTTCATTAACTAATCAGAAGCTAATTTTATTTTATAAAGACTTATTTTTTGATATCAGATTACTGATAATTGCAGGATATTAACATCATCCAGCAAAGATTTCAATGCTGTGGGATTTCGATACAGGGCGCAGAATCAAATCTCATTTGGTTGCATTACTTGTTACCTGATATTGCTTTTGAAGAAAATTTATACAAGTAAATTCAATTTATTAATATCTATTTTGAATTTAGAACATAAGCTGGATAATCGAGAAGCGTTTCGTATCACATCATTGCTTACAATACATGATATGATGCATTAATTATTGTATGCAAATGATTTACATTGAAGAAAGTAAAAATAATACAGAAAGATGATTGTACAAGTAAATTTCTTGAACATACTCAATTATATTCTGATTTTTAAAGTACAAAGAATTCTAATAAAATTATTCAATTTATTTAAATATATTTCGATTAATTCAGCTATTGATGCAAGGTAATATTATAGGTTGCAGTATTACAATCCATTTAATTAATGTCCATATTTGATTAAATCTATGGCTAGCTTTTTATAATTTTAGTAAAACGCGTTCACTACCATGGTCTTGTTGCCGATCCGAATATCGATTTATGTATTGCGATCAGTTTGCATATGAGCGATTCATCACACCTTTCAATGATACAAACTTTCTCCGAATACCTAGTTATGCAACTCGATTTAAGAAAAATTGGGTATGATATACTTTATCTGAAAAGTGATAAAAATATGACGATAAATAATAAACTACATTGATGTAATCCAAACCACTTATGGCACCTATTTCCAATTCATTCCTTTTTTTCAATTTTCGAAAAATTATTATAAATCTCAGTTCTTATCAGTTAATAGTGTCAACATGTAAGGATTCATTCCTTTCATTTAAAATTTTATTCTGTATTATATTTTAGAATAATGTATAATTAAATCATAGAAATTATAGAGTAAGAATTGAAAAAAAGACTTGCAGTTTTTTACAATAATTATCAAGTTCCTGCTACGGAATAATCAAATTTTTTCGAAGACATCAAATTTTTTGCATAAAAGTCAAAATTTGCATTTTATATGATGAAAAAATTTGTTGCACACATTCTACTTATTAAGATTCATTTATTTTTATTTTTACATTTTATTAATAATTTCAGCTCAAAAAAATTCAACATTTCCTTTTCATTGCATATAATTTCAAGGAAATTTTAAGTTTTCAAAAGCCTAAACATTTGAAATCAATACTTATAACTTTTGGATTAAGCTCTCATAAAGTATGAAATTTTTAGGGCTGTACTTCGCTAAGTGATTGTAAAAAAAGGCAAGAAATAGCAGTGAATTCGGTATACAAGCGTGATTGTGCTCAAGCTTTTTATCAAGCCTTCAAGACAGGATTTTTTTATCTAAATGGTGCTATGTTATTTATTTTAGGTAAGTCTGAAAATTTTCATACTTTGCATAAGAAGCAAAAAAGAAAGCAATCTATATTTCCCGGATTTTTTTTTCAATCTGGGAAAGAACACATTATTATTAACAGTGTTTTATATCTGTAATTTCCTGACAGTTATTTTAATGAATGATTTGTTTTTTTTTTTCTCGGGCGTATTAATAGTGAAAAGCAGTTCGGCTGAAAGCACATTCATAGTATTTTAATTATGAGAAAACTGATTTACATTTATTTCATTTAAAATTTTCCGGTACATCTAATCTTTTGGGCTCATAAATCTCTGATGAAGTGAAATCCCGTATTTTTTGTAGGATTATGTATAATTTGTGGACTGATCATGACGAATCATTGTCAAACAGTCTTGGAAAGGAAAAATAATTCGACCATTCCTACTTCACTGTTATAGTTCTTTGCTTTTCTTCTTCTTATAATATTATGCATTAATCTAGTTAAAGTGAGCTCTGTTTGATGTGAAATAATGCAATAAATAGAATAATAATGTAAACAATCAATGAATTCGGTGAATTATTTACTTGCTAGAGCAAAATAACAAACATATATGTTGCAAAATACAAATGATATGTACAAATTTGAAATATTTATCACAGTCAAATCAAGAATGCTAAAAAAGCAAAAAAAGAAAAGGTAAGAAATACTTTGTTATTCAAACCAAATTAAGAAATAAGGAGTAGAACGATGGAATTTTTTGGCAAAAGAGATTTCTTAAGTTTCAAGAAAAAAAAGGAATAAATATTTCTTTAGAAAGACAGTGCAAGAATATATGAAATTGAAAAAAAATTAGCTAGAAAAAATAAGCCATCACAGCTTGCTTAAATCATTCGAGCTGTATAATTATTGAATTTGCATACAAACAAGTATATAATATTTTATACAGTATTAGTAATTTACACAAAACTAATTGATATCTTAATTAATTCAAATTTCAACAACCTAAGAATTCTATTTTAGAGTACT
This sequence comes from Onchocerca lupi, assembly GCA_028564675.1. Classification (NCBI taxonomy): domain Eukaryota; kingdom Metazoa; phylum Nematoda; class Chromadorea; order Rhabditida; family Onchocercidae; genus Onchocerca; species Onchocerca lupi. Next base: position 77,004 of record JAOVVO010000093.1, on the reverse strand, counting down.
TATTCATCGCCTTTCTTGGAAAAACACACCAAACACATAAGTAATTTCCAAGGAAGATACTTGCATTTCGTATTACATAATTAAAAATCACTTTATAAAAAAACAGCCAATTAATTATTCATGCAGAATTTTGAAAGGAATATGTAAAGTTAACTGAGAAAAAAAGGTTCAGAAATCAATGTTGTGAAACATCAACTTCAAAAAAGAAATGAGAAGATTTGAAAGTTAAGTGAGACAAGATGGAAGTGCAGAAGACCAAAGTGGGCAAGGTAAAAGTGCGGTAATAGTTTTAAATGATTAAAAAGATTTTTTTGCTTTCAAAACAAAAGAAAATTCCCTGACAAACTGCAAAAGTCTTGATCTTTTAAATTTTATGTTCTTAATTTTTATTTCGTATTTTCATTCTTTCATTCCTTTGATAGTTGAACATACTGAGGTTGGTATTTCGACAACTAGAAAACTTTAGCGAATGACTAAAAGCAATGTCTTATAATGCTAATACATAGCATCAAAATGATTCTGATTGAGAAGACTTAAGAATAAATTCTATTTTAATTAGAACAAGTTAATTCAAGAATGAATCTTAGAAGAAATTAGACATGCAAGGAACCATAAAATCAAATTTTCGGAAATAAAAACCAGAAGGATGCCTAAGCTTATAATTTCCAGAAAAATTATTTGAGCATCAAATAGGAAAAAAAAGAAAAAAAAACTTCAATAATTGATGGAAATTGAAACATTCAACAAAAAACTCGTAAGAAAAATACTGTACAAGAAGAAAAAGGCTTTCTTTAACAAATCTTTCTCTATCTTCATCTCTAATACAAAAGTGCAATAGTTAATTCTAATAGTAATTAAGTAATTCAAACCATCTTTCATTTCAGTTTTCAAAAAAATTTCAAATTTAAGAAAAAAATCATCTAAAACCTAAGAGCATTCGAGGAAAACTTGGACAGTTTGCTGTTGCCATCGCTATTTCGCTTTACAGAACTACTGTTAGAAGTAGCATCCGACGAAAGAAGTGGTGCAGTTGAATGTTGCCGTCCAATCGTACTAATTGGAATTTTGGCAGAAGTAGTTTTAACATTAATTTCATGGCCTTGATCAATTAGTACAGTAGAAGTGGGAATATTCATCATCCCTGTTGATTTTTTGCTACCTAACGCTGATGAATTCCAATAGGAACGATTGTCCTGAAAATTCGGTTTTTTTTTTCTGAGGAATTAAGTCTGACTTATACAAATGTTACTTTTGGAAAGAAAGTCATATCTCGACAATTGGACAGTTAAAATTTTTTCATTAATTTCTTATTCTTGAGATTTTAAATATAAAGCAAAACATGATAAAATGTTCAGGAGCAATCAATTTTTTTATTCCCTCGTCAAGAAACTTATGATAAAATTATGAGTTTGACTTTTTTTTTTTAAATTGGGATTCAAAGAAATGCAAAAAAATCTTTTCTGAATAATGATATTCACCAAGTAGTTTGCTAAATCTTGGAAAAAAAAAGAAAAAAAAACTAACATGTGGAGAATCTTTGGTCATTGACGATGATGAATTATGACAGGCATCATTATTTTCAGCATTTGTTTCTGTACAACCACTCACCTATCAAAATTTGATTATTATAATTTGAATTTCTAAATAATTATCTCCTTTTTGAAGCTCCTCATTTGAAAACTCGTTGTAAAATGATTTAAGAAAATCACTCATTTTGAAACTTTTTTATTAATGATTTTTTAAAATGAGAAGTCATTAAAAAAAAAAATTAAGGCAACAAAAAATAAAGAGTGGAAGACTACCATTTTTGAATAGCCCACCAAGTGCTTCGGACAAAAAATTCTGAAACCTTTAAAGAAAATAGAAGAATAAGCAATAAAATTATCCCAATGATTCAAAGGTAACTTTTAAATCATTGGAATAATTTCACTTATTTAATGTTCTACGCAAAACATTTTAAATCTTATTTAAACGAACGAGATGAATTTTCATATTGTGTTATTATATTATTTCAGTCTTAAACGAATAATTCTTATAATGCGTCAATTTTATTACCATCTTATCCACACACCTGCATTTCAACAAATGCTCCACTAACTCGTCTCTTAACCAGATCATCAGCTCGTGTGTCGCTTGAACCATGTTTCTGTTGTTTAGAGAATGGAGCAGGCACCGGTAAATGAGCTTTTTCATCGAATAGACGAATCTGAAAATTTTAATTTCAAGTTTAATTAAAAACAGAATAGCGAATAAAGAGTTTGCAGCAATTTCAGGTCAAGATTTAAAAGTCGGTTTTAAAACATAAATAATTCACAGGATGTCATAAACTGGATTTCATCAAATTTTTTACAGTATTCAAAAAAGAGACTCAACAATAACATATAGTTTCATTTGTTTTGATAACTTACAGCAACTCTTTGGTAAGTTTACCTCACATGGTGGTCCAATAAGTGATAAGAGTACTGGTAGTAGCATAAGCCCATTAAAAAGACCAATTAAGATGAGTGCCGATAACACTACGAAGAAATATTTTACAATAAATTCGAATTCCGAAAATGCTAACATAATTATACCTAAAATTGAAAATCAAACTAGAGTCTTAATTTTCCTTCTAAATTACAGAAATAATTCCCATCTTTTCAAGTATTATATCAACGTATGTACTTAAATTATTCAAATCGCAGAATGTTATCAACAACTTTTTTACACAAATACAATGTAAATAATGGAGAAAAAATTGTAAAATTAATCAAGAACGGTCTTCCCACAATACAAACATAATTTCATAATTCGGTGAGAAAGAAAAAAAGCAAACAAACCCAGAAGAGTTGATAATCCGCCATGTATCACAGGAATAAACATATGATTTAAGCATGCTGCCATTCGTTCATTTTTAGTACCCAGTGATGTTAAGTATACTAGCACAACATGAACTGTGAATTCCACACCTAAAACAAATGTCAGCAAACAAATTATGAAAAAAATTAACACTTAAATATTAATCCAAAAAAAGAAAAAGAATTATTGCTACTGTAATTTCTATTTCACATTCAAAAAACAAAAAGGTCTGCATGAAGATATGGAACATGAAAATAGAGTAAAAGACAAGGCTTTAAAAGAAATTTGATATATGAATCATTTATCAATTGAAAGAATGTTTTATGATGACATGAATAAATAGAATTACTCCCTTAACTAATTGCATTATTTTCTAATAAAAAATGAGTCCATACAAACCGATTCCAACGGCAGTGATGAGCGTAACTGCGCTAACTGGATTAAGTTTGACTCCAGTGGCACCCATAAAACCTGCTAATTCGATAGCCATCGAAATGACCACAATCGTAACCATTACAGCTGCCCATGGATTAAAAACTAATATTGATATGGTAATAAATACTGCACTAGTAATTACACCAACAGCAAGAAGCAGGTTCCATCTAAAAAGAGTCAAATTTGGAACTAAAAATCAAGAAAACATTAAAAAGAATTTTTATTACTTTTACTAAATTTTACAACGCTTCATACATTCATCGAAAACCAAAAACTTTGGAAAAGAAGTTTGGCATTGTCAAATTCTTAAAACAAAAAAAAAAAAAACTTTTTAAAATAATCATTAATATATCTCTTTTATTCCCTTTCTCTACCTGACCCTAAAAAGTTATAAGTTTAGCTAAATTGGTAGTTTGCAATTTTTCACATTTAAATTCCTGATGAAATTTTAAAAATTTAATTTATTATAACCTCAAATTGAGATATTGCTCCCAAAATATGAATGCAATACCGCTCGGAAAATTCGGTAAGCCCATTTCTGTGTATCGATCACAAATTCCCCGAATTTCCTGAAATAACAATCGATTATCCGCTAGTTTCTATAAAAATTTATTATTTGATATTGAATATTGAATGACTTTCTGATAATGAGCCATATGATTTATATCACTTCATGCTTGCAGTTTTTAATTGAAAATATTTTGGATTAAAATCTACAGCGCATTAAATTTACCCAACGAAATCTTTGCCAAAATCAAGCTAAACATCATTCTTACCAAAACTTACATCACAGATAACTAGATTGTCAATTTCAGAATGGAAGTTGGCAGAAAGTTTGCTTTTTTGTCATTAGCATTCACATTTAAAACACGGAAATTGAATACAGATTTTACCTTTCCAACCATCTTATCTTTTATATATACAAATAGGACGAGCTACTAATGAAAAAGCGAAACTTTCATAAACAAGATAAATAAGAGAATATTTAAACTCAACATTTGTTAAATTCGTGCGAGTATAAAAGATTTCTCTATCATTCTGAAAAGGAAATTTCTAAAATCTTACTCGTATCATTTTTACAATTGCAGGAGTATCGATCAAATCGGTAAGATAAAAAGGTATTTGACTATAAAGTGGTGGTGACGCTGGAGGAACAACTTCTTCACGCTGAAATTACTCTCATATCATCAAATCATAAATCCAAAACTCGATTTCTATATGTCTGGATCAAATTTAGCAAAATTAACCTCGATAAATTTCCACGAAGGAGGCAGTGGATAAAGTGAAGCTTGTGAAACATAATACATCATGCTATCAATATTGTACCATGCAGTCAAATAATTGTAAAAACCATCGGCATTGATTATACCAGCATCATTTACCAATTTTATGTTGCTAATCTAGAAATAAATAACTTTGATCGATATTAATAAATGGTTTTGTGCAATACATTAATTCTTTCTATGTCGAAAGAAGCAAATATTTATTGACCATTTTCTAAACAGCAAGGTTATCAAATTAATTGCGAAAAAATACTTGCAAGATTCGGTATAGAAATAGTTGGACCAATCGAAATTATAAATTTAAGAAGCCAAACTAAATTCAAAATAAAATTCCATTTTTGAATATTTTTCATAAATACTTACCCTTCCTGTGCAGTTATAGTTATTTCCGTACGAGCAAACGAGGTATCTTGCAATCTTCACATCATCGCTGAGCTTAACACCAGTTTTTATCTCACCAGTAACTGCATTTACATCACCTTTTCTGATAGCATCATCTAAAGGCTTCTGAATTGAAACCAACCAAAGTCGCATCAATGACATCCAATACTCTTCACTCGGACGACCATTAACTTTGATTACATAGCTTGATTTAGCTATAATGAGAAATTGTTGAATTCAAAACACAGTCAATTATATGGAAACTACATTTCAATAAAGGAGCTTATAGAAAATTAGAATAGAAAATAAGTAAGACTTGTCATTTTTTGACCTTTTTTCTTGAATTCGTAAAAGATAATAATTTGAACTATTTTTTACCAATGTCCAGACGATACTGTTCGATTTGTTCTTGCTGTTCTGGAAAGTCGATTTGATTGCCTTTCAAAACAGCAAACATCGGATAAAAACTAAAATACTTCTCTCTTGCTCTTAAAAATGCAGATGGAGGTGTTCCTTCCGGAAGAACATCAGATAATTCCAATCCAAGGGTTGACTGATAAAGACCAAGACAGCTAATTAATAACATCGTTGTAAATACGACGATTACCATTAACTAAAAGTTAAATTTATCTATCAATCTTTAAATTTTTGTCGATTTCAAACTTTAAACGTCAAAATTCTCTTGCAAAATTAAAGCGTCCATAATTTCGACAATAATAACCTTTGTGAGCGGCATTGTCAAAAAAGGGATGTAATAATGCTGCAAAAACCCGCTTAACGTATACCACTTCTTCTCCTTATCATCATTACACCTTGGTACCAAAGAAGGAGGTGGACCCGGATAGATGTGGTCAGCTCTCCATATATTTCCTACGATTCGTTTTTCCGTATTTGACTCTAAGCAATGTGCTCTAAGCTAAAACAAAACAATTCATCATCTACATGAAATCATTCAATATTTACTTCCAAAAAAAAAAAAAAAATTCAATATTCATTTTCAAAAAAATCAATTTGATTATGCAAACTAAATAATTGTTTTCCAAAACGATCCTTCTCTATCAAAGTAAAGTTCGTTTTTTTAAAAAATAACGCAAATAACCTTTTTGGAGTCCGAAGAACTTTCCATGCAACAAAAACCCAAATCTCGCCTGCCTGCAGAACGACGCCGTAAATCAATTGCAATCATCGCCGGATAGATTATCATAATAGCTACCAAATTGAATGTCAATAAAATTGCTGTCTGCAATGAAAAAAAAAAAAAAAAATTTATTATTTTTTCCATCCTTTTTTAGCAATGTTTCGGCAATGTTTTAAATCACCACAAAAATTATGTTTTAAAGTGGAAAAAATCACTCAATTTATGAAAAGATCCTTAATCGCTGAATTTACTTGCAGTAATGTTTCTGTTTCATATGATTTATATGGCTTCTATCCCAATGAAATATACCCATCAAACTGACGAGAATAGATTCTTTAAAACAAAAAAATCTCAGACATGAAAAAAAAAACTAATGTATGCATGACAAATTTATCAAACTAATGAAATCGTAAAAATCAATCTAAAACTGAGGAACATGAAAAGGTAATGCATAATTGAAAGATTAATTGAAGAAACGAACTTATTTTAAAAGAAATATCTGACAACAAATAATTGAAAAAAAAAAGCAACTAATCTTGAAAGCATAAACAAGTGGTCTAGAAATAAAGATTTACCTGTAAGCAAAATGATCTTAACGCTGGAATAGGAAGAAGTGTACCGACCATAAACGCAATAATATTATTTATTGATGTAATTACAATACTCATACCGGTTTCTTTCATTAGTATACCTGGAATGATGTTGATAAAATTATATCAAAAATATTCGTTACTTGGAATTTAATTAAAAAAATTATTTATGAAAATTTCCTAAAAATTTCTATTAGGAAGATACTTAGAGTGATGGATTTATAATTAGGAATAAATTTAAAAAAATTATGCTGCAAAATAACATAGACAAAGATTTAGTGTTACCAATTTCGCTATTTTTACCAGTACAGTACACGGTTCTATAGTTGTGAAGCAATAAGAACATATCATCAACACCCAATCCAAGCGTCAAGAAGGGCACAATCTAAATTCATGAAATTATCTGAAATTAACATAAACGAAAAAAAAGAAAGTTTGCGGTTGCAATTATAGAAATACCTTTTAATTTAAACTAGGTAGCAAATGAAATTGACGTGCATTTCGTTACATATGAAACATTTCCAAAAAGAATTTATGCTCAACAAGAATATTTAATGAATTTGAAAAAAAATCCAAAATTTACAAATTTGAATTCTGAATTCATTCTTGAAAATCTGCATTATTCATTTTTAAAAGGCGAAAATTAAAGGCCAACAAAAAATGCTCTCTTCTCAAAATTTCTTTAATCTTTTGGATAAATAAAAAAAAAAAAATCATGAATGAAAATGTTACCTGCGTCGTAGCTGCATTAAAATGGATACCCATATATGAAGATATTCCAAGACCGGAAATGCTTGCATAAGTAACCAAAAAAACGCCAAGGATACTGAGACCAACTGAAGAATTTACTGCAAACCACCAACCATCCCAATTTAATTGTGTCCATCCCGCATAAATAAACTGCAATTCAGTTTTTAATTAATTTTAAATTAGCCGAATGGGATGGTACAGTTAAAGAACAGCTGTACCAACATATTTAGAAGTCATTTTTATGATTCAAGAGATTTTGACTCAAAAGCGGTGTAGTAAAAATAAATAAATGAAACTCGCAATTTCTAATCAGTACTTCACTGATTTGTATTTTATAGTAATTACTTCGTTGATTACCTTGATCTTTATTCTGGATCTTAAGAAAGATCTCAATGTCTTTGAATAAATAAATTTGAAACAACGTTGTATTGGAATAAGTCCGTGTTTTTATATAGATATACTTACCATTATGTAGATGTCACACCTGTGACAGGTAAAAATAAGTGAGTGGGCTGGATCTATTGATCACGCATATTTTCTGTAATAAAATGGACATGCCCTTGAGTACGCAAGGCTCGGTATTTCATATAAATGGAAGTGAGAGTGAATTGCACGTTGTTCAAATAAGCGATGGCTTCGAGGACTATTATTGACGTGGTATCGCGGATAGAGACTACTAGCATGAGCAGAATGATGGAAGGCACCGGATTGGTTGCAAGATTGATAAGAGCGGAAAATGCATGCATCAGTGTGTGCTTTTTCGTTTTATTCTTTTGTAAGGAATGTAGTTGCATCGCAAATGTTGAGGTATTCTCATGATAATGTATAATGAAATATTTCGTTCAAGTAATTTATAGTTTACCTCTCTGACTTCCTATATCGGGTCGTGTTTTGGATTGCATCCTTGTCGAATTTTCGAAGAGATAATTCATGAAGAAGTAAATTTGTTCATGTCAAGAAAGGAAAGAAGAGCAGCTGGTTTTTTGATTCTCATCAAAAATATCCGTCTCTTATCCTTTATCCTGATAACCAACTTTTTGTATGATTAATATATCATAAACTCCATCCACTATTAGTACCAAGAATTATCCATACAAAAGAGGGTCTTCGAGTTAACCAGTTGTGCGTCTTTGATCAAATTTGTGCATTTTTTTCAATCATATTGACAGCCTATTCTCCTTCATCTCCAATAGAGTTATGGGTAAAATATAAATCGCACATGGCTGACGATATTTTACGTCGAATTTGGAAGAAAAATTCAAATATGAACATGGATTTTACGGCAGAAATCTACAACGAAGCATTGATAATGATTGAAGATTTGTGCTTAAAGATCGCGAACAAAGTTCTCAGTCACTTGGGAATTTCATTATTGAATAGATCTGCTGCTGCTTTTTTCGATGCGGAATTATGTTGTGAACAAGATTACAACATGGGTGATTTTTTGTCGTATTTACAATCAAATATTCCTCAGCTAATGCTTGATCAAAAAGGCATTTACGATCAAATTGACGGTTTACACCAATAATAATTCTTCTTGGATGCGCCAGAAGGAATTGGTAAAATGTCTCTAATTAGACTGATTCTGGCAGTAATTCGACCCCAAAATAACATATCCTTAGCTCTTGCATCATCCGAAATAGCTGTGACATTGTCACCAGGTGAAAGAACTGCTCATTCCGCTATGAAATTGTGATTGAACAGGCAATTCATGGAAATTCCCACATGCAATATTTCCAAAGCATCTGGCATGGAAAAAAATTGCAAAAATGTAAACTTATTGTTTTGGATAAATGCACAATTTGGCGCACAAAAAATCTCTCGAGGCATATGATCGATCATTACAAGATTTGCGTGAGAACATCGGACCGTTTGGGAACGCATTAATATTGTTTGCGGAAGATTTCAGGCAAATATTACCTGTAATCCCTCGATCGATATCAATGGACGAAATAAATACTTGCCTGAAATACTCTATTTTGTGGCGACACGTAAAAATGTTGAAATTAATTACAAATAAGCGTATTCAGCTGCAAAACGATCGATCAGCTGAGGTATTTTCACATCAATGCTCGAAACTGGGAATGGAAAGGTCCTGGTTGACCTGTTCTCAGGACGAATTTCATTGCTCAAAATTTAGTGACGTAAAAAGAAAAACTGGCTGAAAAACTATTTCGCAATATTCAAACTAATCACGACGGCGAAATGAACGAGCCATTATTGCGGCCAAGAACAAAGACGTCTACGAACTTAACAATATTATTCAGTATAACATTCAAAGCAAGGCAGTCACATATATGTCCGTCGGTACTGTTGTGGAAGCAGATGAAGCAATTAATTATACAACAGAATTTTTGAATTCACTCGATCTGCCAGGGATGCCACCGCAGGTATTGCAATTGAAAATCGGCTGCCAATTATCATGTTACGAAATATCAATTAGTCAAAGCTTTGCAACGGTTCGTGGTATGCAGTAAAAAAGTTAATGAACAACGTCGTAGAAGCAACAGTCTTGACAGGATCTTTTAAAGATGCAGATGTCCTCATTTCTCGCATTATTATGATTCCAATGGATATGCCATTTCAATTTAAAAGATTGTAATTCCCAATTCGACTGGCATTTGCAATCACCTCACCAAAGCTCAGAACCAATATTTAGAATTGTGTGGTTTGGATCTAGAACGAAATGCTCCTCACGTGGATAATTATATGTCGCGTATTCTTTTTTTTTTTCTTTAATGGATTGAGTTTTTCTTTGATAATTAAGTAAGAAAGTAAGTAAACCAAATAATCCCTATATCTAAACAGATAATGGAACAGAAGAAAAAATATTATATGCCTATAAGCATTAGGAAATTGAATATATTGGAAATTTGAGCTTTCTCCTTTCTTTCTTTTCCACTTAATCAGATTAAGCTAAAAAATGTGTATTTACAGAAAGTATATAAGAACGTGCGCGTATTCAAATGCAACGTTGTGTCAAAATTTCAAAGTAATCGTTAAAAATTTCGGAGATTTAAGATTGTGAACAAGCGAACATTTACATTTTTATTTATATATACTAGCTGGTCGGGTACAGCTAGTAGCGAATAAACGATAGGAACTTTGCTTCTAAAATATACTTTATAAAGTTTCCGCTAGGACTAATCTTTTAATTTTATTTTGTTTCTAAACCATTCAGTTTCAAATCATATTAAAAGTGTTTTTGTAACATTGGGAAGAATTTCAATGCCTCCTAATTATATAGCAGATCTTTAGGCCTTTTCACCATAAATGTCCATTTCTTAGTTGGTCTTCTTAATTTCCAATGCAGTCCTCTCTCAGAGTTAAGCAATATAAGGACGAAACATTATTAATTCGTTCTTTAATAAATGCAATTTCCAAAACTTGTAGAAAAAAGCAAACCATTAAAAAATATCCCATGAAGATAACCAAAAACTTGAACTGACTGAATTCCTTCAGCATATCCTCTAGAGATAATGATGATAGCGGATGTATCTGGCGATTCGTCTGAAAATTTTCCATTTTCTTATAGTCGATTTGTAATTGTACCGTGCTGTTTTAAAGTAAAATGGGTATATTTCATAAGTTTTATTGATTTGTAGGTAAACTATCATAATCTAAAATGATCCAGTAAGGAAATTATGCCACATAATATGGAAATATATATTCCATTTGAATGATGAAAGATGAAGTATTATATTTCTTCTAGAAAATATTTTGTCTTGAGTAAATCACCAAGTTTATTAACGCTAAACTCGGTCAATCCTACATAATTAACGTTTGTAGGAAAACAAAAAGTTTCCAGTATAGTTTCACATAAACTTTAAGTGAAGTAAAAAGCACTCGAATTATGATTATAAAATGATTTAACCTCTGTATTCCAGCGGTGCTCATAGATATGTTGCGTGAAATTCCGTTGCCAAGCGGAAACAATTTGAGATGCATAATATGGATTCCAAGTATCAATATTCAGATTTGGCTTGGAATTGTGCTGCCGCTTTCGCACCTAAAATAAAACCTTATATTGCGATGAGTATAAATGTGACGAATCTGTCTAAAACACACACAACATAAGTCATGACAAAATTCATCCAGGTTAGCATTTTCTCAAATGCTTCATCCTCGTCATATTTTCGAGTTTAATTGGAAAATAATGTTTTTAACGAACTTAATTCCTTTTGAAACTTCTGATGATGCTACTTATGAATAATTTTATTTAATCTATAATCTGATTAACGCACATGATAAAACTATCAATAAATATGAGTGAGAATATGAAGAAAACCAATCTATTATTTTATGATATTGTGATATAAATATATCAATACTTAAAGCAAATATTCTGAAGGAATTAAATATAAAAACTAATTAAACCTTGTAACGTGCAAAGACATCACTGACACTTGCAACTAGGAAGATACTTTGGAAAGCTTCAGCACTTATCAACTTATGATCTTTCCTCTTAACACCACCAATTATAAGATCTTCCGGCCATGTCATAGTTTTTCGTGCAAATCCTTGACATCCGCCTGTCATTATTTTTCCGTAATCTGGATATTTCGGCATCTCTTCCTAAAATGATTTTCAAATGCAAGCAACGAATAGGAATCTAAAATCTTTTAATTAGCATGAAAGCACAAAATTTTTGCAAAATTAAACTGCAAACTACAGAATTAGCATTGGAAGAATGATATAGCAAAAACAGAGTAATCTAAATATCCTAATTGAAAGATCATTAAGAAGAAAATAATAAGTGAAATACCGGTGTCAAAAATTCGCTCCATTGATGTTTATTCTCATTTAACCATTTCGAGAAACTTTTAATATGACGAGAACATTGTTCTTCTTCAATAAGTTGCTCGTTATCTGTGAAATATTAAAATGATTTAACCATTGAAAATATGTTGAATTAGCATGAAAAAATCTCTCATTCTCAATTTTTTAAAATACCATGTCTAGTATTCATCTATTTGTCTATGCAATATCTAATAAACAATTTCTACAAAATTTTCAAAAAACTTCAAATATTTCAATCTTGAATAGTCAATTAATAAGAAATAAAATTGTTTTGAAATAAAAATTACGCATTATATTTCACTAAATTGTGATATAAATTACATGGAAAATTTTTCAAATGAAAAATTTTATTTTAATTGCAATTGGCAGAGAAAAACTCAATAAAAAACTACTACCAAAAAACGAGTGTATCAATTATTTTAATTCTTTTGTTCGTTATTTGAGCTTTTCTCTTGATTTTATGAACAGATAAGGTGAAATAACCATACTTTTTGTATCATTATTGGTGTTGTAATCATCATCATTACTATCCTCATATGCATAATAATCGGAGCTATCATATTCTGTATCATTTCCAATTCTTGGTTTTATCGTTGTGATCATCTCCCGTTTTCTTCGCATTTTTTGCTCTGAAGGTATTGGAACAAAGAAGATTAATGAATTTGATAAGAGCAGTTGAAATTATATCTTACAAGCAATTTGTCAGTTATATATTTGTTTCTATTGGTAAATGAAAAAAGTTTTATGAGATAGTATTCACTCAAACAGATCTTCCCTCCTGTCCTTTAAGCTTCTCCATGCTTTATTCTTTGTAAATATATTGCGAATGTGAATCTATTTTTTTGTGCATCTAATGAAATAAATCTAAAAATGTCCCATTATCACACAACAAACTTAGGCAGAAATATAATAGATGTGATTTTAATATAACAAATAAATTTTCTTAAGAAAATTAACCAAAAATATCATCAAGAAGCTGGAATGTAGGATCATCAGGTTTCTGTATCGCTTCTGCTTCCAATTTTATCTGTTCACTTTCTGGCTTTGCCATATTCCAAGTTTGGAACTTTTTTAAAGCTCTACAATGATCGAAAGCATTTGGTGATGTAGATGGACATTCGGGATCTAATGGATCAATACACCAACGATCCAGATAAGCAGATCCTATTCCGGTCTGTAAATAAGTATTAACATTATAGCTTATGAAATATGCATCTCTTAATTAAAACAAACTAGATTATATTTGAAATTTTATAAAACTGATTATATAAAACATTTCCTTCATTGCTACATTCGAAAATTTTTACTCTTTCAAATATATTGAAGAGTGATCCAATATCGAAAAGTGTCGCAACTTCTTTCAGCACTGCTGTGGGATCTAAATTTTTCCACGATATACCACCTTTTGGTAAATTATTGATGAAAGCTTGTACATCGGGTCTATAAATATTTCAGATTTAATAAGTGCACTGCAATTAGCTTGTTATAAAGCTAACGAAGTAATTAAAATTTTAAATAGAATTTAATATGTTTTTCTTGGTGACTTACAATTGATGTTTGACCTCTACAATATTTGATTATATAAATGAATTAAATGAGAGAATAAAACAGATTATCCTATTCACTCCCTGTAACAACATCGGATATTATTTATTGGAAAATATTGAAAAAATATTCACAAATTGATTTGCAAATTCAAACGTTATATTCCTTTTCTCTTTAGAGAAATAAACAAACCCCAAAGACAATGGTGGTGATGGTCCCAATGGTTTTGATCCTTCCCAAAAACAATCAATAGGTGTAATCCAAATGCATGGGATCAATCGATTCAACAATTTGATCAATACTTCAGCAAAAGGTCCAAGAGCTAATTGTGGTGCCGGTGGCTTGAAGCATATGTCAGATAGTGTCCAATTTCTAAAATAATCGCGAAATTTTGGTCAAGGAAGGTGTAGCAAGCACATTAAAAAAATTCTTTATAAAACTTTTCTAGATCTCTCTGCTGAAATTTTCCATAAAAAATTTTGAATAATTCAGTAAATACTAAAATTAGGTATATTAAAATTGAAAAACCAAATCTAAATTTTTAAATGAATAATTTTTCGAATGAAATTACATACTCGCCATACATTTCCACTTGAAAATTGGCAATTTCTTGCATAATTTCTACATGTTTAAGTAACGATTCTTTGTTTAAAGCATTCGATCCTTTCGTCGCAGATGTTTGTATCAGTACCTAGAAAATTGAATTTGAATAACAATTATAAATAAAAGAAAATTATAGGTAAAAGTTTTTGAAGTCTGATACGCCGACTTTCCACTTATACTGATACATTTAATGATTCCATATCGATGGTTTCTATGATCAAAATTAATTTCAATTATCATTGATTTCAGAATACCTGAAAGCGACTATCAAATGCATCGTCCAAGCCCATTTCTTTTTCTGTTTCATCTTCTATATCATTTGCTGATTTTATGGATACGACAGGTTCATGAATATCTATAATTATTATTATCAAATGAAGTGTGCAAGTCTGTTTCAAATTAAAAAAAATTTAGAAATCTTCTTTGATAATTTTGAGTGATTGAAAAAAACAATAATTGAATAAAAACTCATTGATTATTGCTAACTCTGATGGTAGAAGAAATGAGGAAATAATTGGGAAATATAATTCTAAATTGGATTTAATCATATAATTTTTAAAAAGAAATATAAAACAAACTTGAATTTTCAAAATCGGCTAAACGCTTTTGACGATTTACACCGTACTGATTATTTTGCTGTAGATGTCGAAGAAAATTTAATTCTTCATCTAAACGTCCACCTCCTAAAATTTGATGTTATTTCTCATCAACCAAACTATGATATTTCTAAATTTTCAGTCTTTCAGCTTCACTTTAATTATGTAAATGAGATGTTTTTGAAAGGGAAAGAAAAAAATTAGCTCATTTTATAATTTGCATTCGTAATTCTGCATGAAATAATTGACAATTAGTTTGAAAAATTATAAATCGATGAGACTGATCGTTTCACTAATAAATAGAAGAATGTTTTTTTAAATTGTCTAAATTTGGAAATTTTTCGAAAAAAGAAAGCAAAGATTAGGAATGTCTGATGGAAACTTACTTGATACCCATAATTTCATCAAATCAGTTTCAATGTGCACATATTGAAGTCCGAATGCACATATCAAATATAAACTTAAACCAACGATGACGACGGGCCAGGCCCAGTTTTGCACGAATGAACCCAATGAGAAAAGTAATGATTGAAAAAAAGAACGCACATAGAGTGCAAAGCGATTACCCGTTGCTATACCCTACAAAAAATGGATTTTGATTTTATAAAATTTGATTTTATCTTGGCTAGATAGGTAAAATTAATCTTAGCTGGATAAAATGTTAAGGTTAATCTTAGACTTCACTGATGGCTCCATGTTTTGTTATCTGTTCTGCTTCAATAATCTTTGAATTTTTATAATTTTCAGTTTAAAACGCCTGATTTTTTTTGTTTTATATTCAAAAATGTAATCAATATATTTCGAGAGATTATGGATCATTAAGAGTAGAGAGGATGGAAGTAAGGAAAGAGAAAAAGGTCAAGGTTCACAATATCAGATATTTCTGACGAAAATCAATAATTAGATTAAAATTATGGATGCTTGGAATACGATCAAATTATATCTTTTGATGTCTTCTCTATTCTTCCAAAGAAAAATAAATAAAATTGATACATAATTTACCTACAAATTAATTTACTATAAATATACGATTAATTTTTAATAATTAAATAATTACTTAATTCAATGATTAATTTTTAATACAAACCTTGCAATTTTTCATTAAACACGAAAATCACATTTAATATGTCTTCATTGAAAATTAAATTTATTAATCACAATGAATTTTTTTTTGCTAAAAAAAAAGCCACAAAAACCTGATTTATCTGTTGCAATGCCATATCGGCATCACACCATGTTGGTCGTGAAGAAAATTCTTGTTTCCATTTTTCTGAATATAATGATGAATTGGATGACTTCTTGCCAACCAACCATTTATCCAAAATCTGAAAAAAAGAAGGAACTTTAAATATTTTAAAATATCACAGCAATATTAAAATAATAATGTTGCATATTTTAGAATTACTAATTTTAAAACGAAGATTGAAATGAAATTAGAGAAATAACTTTTTTTTTTTTCAAAACTTTCATTGTTATTGATATCTATGAATTTACAATTAGTTTTTCATCAAACTATTTGAAATGATCGATTTTAACCAATAATCGATCAAGAATTAGATAATTTGTAGCAGTTTTAAACATTACAAACATTTTAGTACTTTGTTAACGATATATTAATATGATTTAGCAGTCAATATTCTCCCCACATCGAGTGGTGCAAAGCGGAATTGTTTGGGAAAATCATTTTATGAAAACTATAATAGATGCCTGAATCTTAACTAAAAAATCAGTTCATGAAAAGTCGAGTGATGAAAAATTTTATTGGTAAATAACAAAGAAAAGTTGGTAATGATGACGATAAAGAGATGAGGTCGAATGGAAGGACGGAAAGCCAATGATAAGTGATAAGAGAAAAATATCATGAAGACAATGAGATCAGTCAGATCAATAACAATAATGGTAATATTGATAAAGATTTCATTAGTAATATAAACTATAATTCTCTCACTTCTAATCATAATTTTATAATTTTGAGTACTAATAATTATAAAAACGACTTCAGCAAAAAATTTAACAGTCCTTCAAATACAAATATGAATATTCAAGCTTGATTTTATCAGATTAGCAAATTCAAATAGAATTACTCTCTTTCATCCTCCTTTCTTTCAGCCGTGATTCTGTCATCTCTAATTTATTGTTTATGAACAAAAAAAAAAATTCAAATGACATACAAAGATATCTGAAATGGTGTTAAGCCAAAAAAATTATCAGTGAGACAAGTGATGCAAACATTCTGATTCAGAAGCTTTTGTCATTAATTATCGTGATCATTACATTTTTCATGCGTAATTAGCGTTAAAATGATATCCATTCAATCTAAGCATTTATTAATGCTTCATAGATTAAATTATTTTCCGGGTTTATTGATAACGATAAGTTGGAAGAGTATTTCATTAAATTTTTAATGACGTATACATTGCAAACTTTTTCAATGAATTTTTTTTAGAAAAAAGAAAAAATTCTTTTCGAAATTGAAATAAAGAGGAACAATTCAGATATTTACAAAGAAAACACGATTTAATGAACAGTACGAAATAAATTTTTTTCTTATTCCCAATTGAAACAAGGATATTTACAAGAAAAAAAACAAACTATAGTTCAATGAACCTTATGGAAGAAAAGAAACTTTTCCTTCCTTTCTAATTGAAGAAAAAAAATGAACAATGTCGATGAACAGTACGAAAGCAAAGAAATTTTTTTTGTTTCCACTTTTTTTTTTTCTACATTTCTGCTTTAAAGCTTCTGTAAACCGATATTTGTTATTCAATTTTTTTTAAAGACATATGAAAAAGATTTCCTCTTTGAATTTCAAAATTTTTGGTCGAAAAAAAAAAAAAAAAAGAAAATGCTCTATCCTTTCCAAAATGGAAAGAAGAAGTAACTAGATGACAATCATGAATGTGCTTCAGATTTTGTATTTCGATAATTCTGACAGAGATTTTATGTCTCGATAGATCCTGAATTATGCATTCTTTTCAAAAAAAAAAAAAACCAATGTCATTACTGCACTAATTGAAACATCATTACATATCTAAATAGATCATCTATGCTGTAATATTTCACTCCCTGAATTTCTTATTTTTGATAATGTAACGGATAAACAAAAAATCTTCAATTAATCACAGAAGAAAGCGTACTTGATTGCAAAATGTTTCATCTGGCTGAAATATGGAAAAGAAAATGCTAACATCTCAATTAATCGTTTTTGAGAAAATAGACATCCTGTTGATCGTTTCAATTAGAGCCCTAAATCCGATCATTCGCTGTAAAGATATAGAATGTAAATATTTGCAAAAAAGATATGATGTGGTGAATAAAAGAATGGAAACTATTGTAATGAAATAGTTTTTTTCCAAAATTAATGCAATCTGCATCGAATATGCAAATAATGATGACCGTTAAATAATAGTAATTATAATAATAAAAGCTAATTACAGGATAATGATCACTATGATAATAATAGCGATAGCTATAATGATGATAATAATTTTAGTGCTCACTTTAAAGAATTTTTGAAATATTTCACATTTCCGTTAAAATAAATATTATATTTCATCATCCCATTAATTTTCGATCTGCACAGGTAATACTGATCTAATTATAAAAGAAAGTGAATAGAAAGATGGAGTAGCATAGTGATCGTAAAGGAGAAGAAAAGGAAATTAGCATTACCTGTAAAAATGTAAAAATTAGAAAACTATATGGGAAGAACAAGAGAGAGATAAAAATATTTTAGAAATATTTCTTACCTATCACTACCAGTAAGTAAACTCCTATGCAAAAAATAAATGATATAAACGAAAAGCAGAGTATTAGTAATTGTTTTTCGCGAAAATTTTCTAGTTCTAGATATATAATAGGAATGCACTTCACTAACCATAATCCTTCAATTTCAAATTGGATTTCAAATTTGGCAAGAAAATGACAGTAATTTTCGTCGGGAATCTTCAAGAAAATCAACAAGCTTTTATTAATCAATTGCAGTAAAATTACATAGCCAAGGAAAGATAATTATGAAAAATCTGATATAGGTTTCAAGAATAATAGTTGACCAATGATGAAATGGTACTAGGCTTTAAGGAACTCTTATCTTTTTTTTTTTTTTTTTGAAATTCAGGCATGAAAGAATTTTTTTTTCAAATTTAAACACTTAATTGTGAAAATAAGATTTATAAATACATATTTCTTTTTTGAAAAACATTCGTTGACTAAAAACATAAAAAAATTTATTAATTAACTCTTTTATTATTATTTTTATTTAATTATTTTAATTAAAACCCTTACCTAGTTAGTTTTACTACGATTCTTTAATCAATTTTTTATGAGGCTAATTTCAATTCGATTATCACCTTTTATTCATCTTATTTGTTTATTGCCTCACATTTTATCTAATCATTATTAATACTGATAAGATGTACCATTTAATAAACAGTCACTTCCTATTCTATGAGCATTTTCAGTACCAGAACATTTTTACATTTGATTATCAAATTTATCATAATCTACATCCTTTCAAAACTTGAATCTCTCTGCATTAGCGTTTAAATTATTATCATTTTTCATATTTTCTTTAATTTTCAATTGATCCATTTCGCTTTTTTTTTTTTTTTGTTTAAGGTGCCGTAAAATACCTTTTTTATGTAAATTTTATGGTGATTTTTCATAAATTTGTATGTGATTATTGTGTATAAACTACTATTGACATTTATTGTTAATTTCTAAAGACTATGAATTAACGAAAGAAGAGAAAAAAAAAAAAAAAAAAAAAACCGGTTTGATTGAATACAATTTCCTTTTCTCTTCAAGAAATTCCTCTCTCTTTCTCTCACTTCCTCATTTTTTTTCCACATTTAATAAATCAAGACATTGTGGTTATCATTGATGGCATGAAAATGAAATTTGTTGGAGAAAAAAAGAGAAAAGAACTCTTTTAGATCATAAAATTATTACTGCAGTGACAAGATAATTTTCAATAAATTCGATCTAACCGATCTAACCGGAGTTGGTAGTGATCAAAGCTTAAGAATGTTAAAATGTGAGAAAAAATAATTTTATAAAAATTTCAAACAAGCTGAGAAAATCTTGGCATTTATTGGCTTATCAAGGCCTAGTGATTAAATTGTCGATAATCTTATTAAGAGAAATTATTAAACGAAAATGCTTAGGCATCTCAAATATTTTTTATAAGATCTATACACTATTTCTGTGCTTGCTATCAGTGACAAATATATCTGTTCAGTGAATGATCGGATTTAGGACTGTAAGTGATAAGATCAATAAGATTTGTCAAAAACGGTTAAATTAGATGTTGGCGCTTTCTTTTCTACTTTTTTTATTCTGTCAAAAACGGTTAAATTAGATGTTGGCGCTTTCTTTTCAACTTTTATTCCAAATAAAACATTTTGCAAGTAAAAAAACAAGGAAATTATGCTTCCTTTTGTGATTAATTGAAGGTTTTTCATTATCAGAAATTAAAAATTCAGGGAGCGAAATATCATAGTATAGATGATCTATCTGGATGGGAAATTGAAGATCAAAATTATCGAAACATGAGATCTATATCAGAACTATCAAAATATTAAATCTAAAGCACATTCATGATTATTGTCTAGCTAATCATTCTTTCCATGTTGAAAAGAAATAACAGCGTATTCTTTTTTTTTTTCAAAATTTTGAAATTCAAATAGCAAATCCTTTTCATATGTCCTTAAAGAGATCGAACAGCAAATATTAATTTAAAGAAATAATGGCTACAAGTAAAATAAAAATAAGAACAAAATTTCCAGCATGAATCATTTGAATGACTGATAAATTGATAATTTAAATATGATACATAAGTTATAATAATTTATTAACATTATTTTAGCTACTTATTACTTTTATCTACTTAATTTTCGTTCCTTCTTCATCATTATCTACTTCATTTCTCCGCTCTCTTTTTCTCCTGAAACAAAAAAAAAAAAAAAAAAGAAAAAAAAAACTTACCTTATAAATACGAAATGTCAATTTCTGTGATGCTGTACACCTTTCGGTGTGAATTTTCATTGTTGTTAACTGTTATATATTTTCAGAATATTTAATGATAGATTCCACTCTTACACAAATTTTTTCAGCAGAATTTGAGCAATTTCGAGGAAGAAAATTCCACCACGAAGAGGAAATCCAGAATTTCTTTCCCAAATTCTAACCAATCTTTCCTGCACAATGGGATTTGAAAGGAACAGCCGCAAACAGAAAACAGAAACTGAATAACGTCAATGGAGAAATATTTTTCTCCTGTAATTTAAGCTATAATTAAATTAAGAGCAAATATTATCATTAAGAAACGCATTAAATCGCATGGCTTGTTACAGATAAATAGAAAAAAAGAAAATGATAATCATATCAATAAAATTGTCTTTCTTAAGTAATGTGATCATTGCTATTATCAATAACATGATCATTAAGCAGAATAAATGCATCAAATAGATGTAAAAGAAATTTGTGCACATAATTTCCACATCTCAAAAAAACTTGAAATTTATTTTCAACAGTTAAATTTCATTGTAACTCAACTGAAACAAGATATTTCGGGAATAACTATGCAATATATTCACAATTACTGTTATATAATAAATTTTTTCAAGAGCTAGCCAGTGATTTTCTCAAAAATTTCTTTTAACTTGCTTAAGAACACATGATGAATATATAATATTATCATAATATCATCCAAATAGTGCTTCGAACAGAATATCACTTACTTATTTTGTTCTCTGTCACTAAAAGAATATAAAATTAAATCGCTTCCATTTCTCAAACTTTTTTGAGTTTTCGCTTTAATTGTTTATGCATCGGCAAAATATTCTATCAATAAGGTAGAATAGTTGATATTCGTAAATTGAAAACTGAAAACAAGTTAAAAGGACAATTGTAATATTCTGTTCTGTAATATGCTTTAAATAAAAATTCGAACAAAAAGAATATTTAGAACCAAAAATTGTAACTCATGCCAAAATATTTTTGAATCGCGTCTATTACACAGTCATGCCAGAAGTCTACGGCACGAACGATTTGTGCCAAAAAATCTGTGTCATGCGTCGCATCTCTAGCGATTGTCACATCAAGATTTATGACACTATACATTGTGATCACCTTCTTTCATCTTATTGCTTTTAATATCCATTGATATAACTTCTCTAAAGTCTCAATAAATTTTTTCTTACCAATTCCATTGATTTGATCATCAGTTTCATTAAAATAATTAACTATTTCTTTCATTATAGGTACAAAAATAAAGAGGAAACTGTAAATTTATGTCAAAATATGAATAAAATAAATTTACAAATATTAAGAAATATTTATAAAGAAAAAAAACTATGATTTTATGTTAAAGAAAGATTGAAGTGAACATTTGTGGGCAAGCAAGAATGATATTTAAGTAAACATCCAAGAAACCAGTTTATTAGCAAAACACAACAAGGTAATGAGAATTGTAAAAAATAAATTCAGAAACAGATGAGAAGAGAAACAGTACAGCAAATTTTTTTGTTTTTTTAATTTTTTTTTATCGGTTTTTATTTTAATATGATGCAACTAGATAATATTCAAGAAAAGTAAAAGAAAAGTGTGGCTAAAAATGGAAGTACCAATAAAAAAAATTTTTTTTTCAAAATCATTCTCATTATGATATAAAGTCAAAATGAAAAATGTTAATTCAAAATAAATTCTGTTACGATGATTTCATGTGATCTCCATAATTTTATCTGTTTATGGTATAGAATGGTTACAAAAAGGCTAAAAATGATAATATGAAGATGCAAATGAGGAAAGAAGAGCGTGTTGTTGCACTAGATTTTAAGTATTTCTTAAAACTGTAAGATTCGTGGAGGAGAGGGGAGGTGGGATAAGAAATTAGAAATTTTCATCAAAATATCTGAGACAGGATATGAAAATGACGTCGAATAGCACTAAACAATTTATTCTCTCTTTTTTCTCGTTTTTATTTTATTTTCTTCTGATTAGAAAATTTTATCTCTCTCTTAGATCTGTCATATTGACCTGAATGATGAAGTCATGCCATATTTTATTATAATCATGATTATTTTGATAAATGAAACTCTGATAACATGAATGATGTATAACAGCAATGGTTGTAGTAATTGTCATGTAATATTGAATTTTGAGCATAAAGTTAATGAAATGATGGTGAAAAAAAAGATAGTCTGAAATGATGTAACAGAAATGGTAAAACGAGTCGTATGATATTATTCCACTGATTATTTCGCACTATCAACGGTCTCAAAATTTTTGATTTATATTATCTGCATGTGGTAAACATTGAATACTTCCTCTAGTTGAGAAATAATAAACAATAATGGTTTTATAATAACAATAATATTAATAATAGTTTTTCAAAGTTTGAAGTAGAGCTAAGTGTTAATTGAAAGATGCATGCTAACATTTAACAAAATTAAATTGCAAAGTTGTTCTTTTTTCTTTCTTTTTTTCAAATATGCATATTCCAAGCATATTTTCTCAATTAATGATTTGGAAAAAGGAAAAATCATGATGAAAAGAATGAAAACAAAAGGCAAAGAACAAAAGTCAAGAAATATTATTGAATTGGTTAGTGTTTTGTGTTTTGCTATGAAGCATGCAAAATATATAATTTTTTCCTGATTTTGTGGCGAGCCAAACTGGAATGAAAAAAAAAAAGAAACGGACATTGTCTTACAATAATAATATGAATTGTATTGAATAGTTTGTGCAAACAGTTAAATCTTTGGATAATTACGGTTAGTAGTATAATGATAGATATATTTTATAATGAAAATCAGAAGTATCAACTATTATTTATAATGATGTAATAATATGAGAGAAATCAAGGGAAGTAAAGCATGATATATGCATTCCGGAAAGAGAAATAGTTCCAAACAGAGATTCCGGATTTATGTTTAAAGAATCCGGTTTTGAGTGAGACATTTTTAGTGACGTTGAAAATGCGACAAATGATCACGCGGTAACAATGACGAGAATAGTTAGTCGAATGAAATTAAAAAATGGCATCTCAAATATTTTCTCAAAAATTTTTTTGAAAGACAAACAAAAACTAAAGGATAAACACATTTCTATTGCAATGAAATTTTATTCATTGAGGGAAATTTCATTGTAAAGCAAAAGGCTGTAACAGAATTAGATATGGAAATGTTTGCATCGAATTCGGAAAAAGAGAAGAAAGTTGAAATATTCCGGAAAAGAGAAAAGATGAAGATACAATTTATCAAAGACAGGAGTAAAGATGTAATGTGAAAATGAGACGAAAATTCTTGCATTTTAGAAGAGAAAGAAATTCAGACATTTTACCTTTGTTGCCTTTCGTTCTTTAATTTGAGGAATCCCATCACTTCTAACTTTTTGCAAGAAATGTGTGCTCAGTCGATGATGGCATTGTGTAAAACTAGTTGATAATATCTTCGTTGTGGTTTGTGATATGGGTGCTGTTGATCTAGTAATGATGCAGTGTTGATAGCGGCAATCAAGGTGATGATAATTTTAAGGAAATGTTTTCGTCTATTATCCATCATCATCATGTGATTTGTCACATAAATTAATGAAATGCAAGAGAAAAAAAAACACAAATTTGAAAGAAATGATTGAAGTAGAAATGGATCATACTGTATGAAGAGGATGAATAGAGTAAGTTAATGAAAAGAGTTGAAATTTTTCCATGATGTCATGATAATAAAACTTGTTACAAACGAAGAAAGAGCAGTCGAATTATCGATTTGCTGAATACCTAAGCAATCAAATTTCATAATTCAGTTTAAATTGAAGAGGAAAATCGTTAAGAAAATACAAAAAAAAAAAAAAGAATTCCCAACTATACGAATCCAAAATTACAGTATTTCAAGTCTTATGGAATATATAAAATTTGCTATTAATTATTCTCATTTTATTTCTAATAAGTTGACCATGAATGAATAAAAGTAATGAAAATTTTAACTTTTGGTAACAAGAATTTAAGATGGGAAATCCCTTGAGGAATGAAGATATGGAAGATTGCAAAGGATTTATTATAGATAAAGAAAATCATTTACTAATTTAAAAAGCCAGTTATATCATTATCATTATTATTCATTATCATTTACTCTTCTTCCTTGTTATTTCCACCTTCTTTCTTCGTACATACATTAGGATTTGAGAGATATTTGCGAAATTTCTATTATTGCAATGAATGAGTGGAACAACGAGACAATGAAATGGGAATAGATATTTGACGAGAATAATATTTTTACTTATCTTACTGGAAATTTTATGAATGACTAATATTTGATCATATTGACTATCTTGAAGGAATTTCTCGTTCATTTTACGATAAGCAATATTAACAATACATATCATTTAAACGTTTTCTGCATGAAATAAGCTACAATATTAATATATTTATAAATTCTTGTTTTGAATTAATAATAGAAATTACTAAACAAATTTTCGTAGTGTAAGATTTTAAATTACATAAAAAGGATTATTATTGCAATTTCACAATATTTTCACCATTCCATCATTTAATTTTGCAATTAATTATCATTTTTTAACTTTAAGAACGAACATTTGCTTACATATACATATACCAATTTAATTTAATCTTGGAGCTCATCTATTAGAAGAGGAAGTAACAGAATTAGTTAGCAATCTTCTTTCATTATTAATATTCAGTGAAGCATTTTCAGACATAAAACAACGATTCTGCTCTTGGCTAATATATCTATAAAAATAAAGAATAAGAAAAGAAATTACAATACGAATGTATTTCATTGAAACTGTAGAAGTGAATGAATTACATTTAGGGCAAATTTATGTTCAATCAACAAATGAATGAGCAACGTAAAGGACATCTTCATTAAAATCTATTTTTAAAAAATTTTTTTGTAAAAAATCCTTCCATTTTTGCTACTATCATTTTCTTCCTTTAAAATGATTCTCAAAAAAAAAAAAAAAAAAATTCCATTTCTTATTGGCACTTATCAAATGATCACTTTGCTATTTTTCAATTGAGGAAAGATTGTGGAGATAAACAAATAATGGTAAGGATTTCGAGATATAGATAAAATAATGAAGATTTCAAAAGCTCAGGCAATACTATTGAGTATTTAAAATTTAATTAATGAAAATCATTCAATAGATTATGTTAATATTAGATGTTTCTGAAGATTCTGAAAAACTCACTCAAAAATCCTTATGAAATTATATTTACGGATAATAAAATTTAATTCAACCTTTATTTGTAAAAGTTTTCAAAACTGCATTCCTCATTCCTTAATAGTTATAATCATAATTTAAATATTTCAGAAAACTCTTCTAATCCATCTACTACTAAATGGTTCATAAAATAAATTGCCGAATAAAGTTAAACAGAACGAAAATGGCATACTACGAAGAGATAGAA
This sequence comes from Onchocerca lupi, assembly GCA_028564675.1. Lineage (NCBI taxonomy): Eukaryota > Metazoa > Nematoda > Chromadorea > Rhabditida > Onchocercidae > Onchocerca > Onchocerca lupi. The sequence goes on along the minus strand of JAOVVO010000093.1, from coordinate 50,620 downwards.
AAATTTTTTTAAGACACCTGTAATTCAAGGTTATATCATTTCTTTTATCTCTTTTCAGAGATCTTTTATTATTTTTTCTTTTTCATATGATAGAATTTTAATCAAAATGGGAGCATTTGCAAATTTTGATTTTAAAGATTTTAGTAATACTAAAATTCAACTGGAATATTTGAATTCTTGAAAATGCATTAATGTGATAAAAAATAATTTTTTTTTAGAATGAAACCATTATAATTAATTAACGGAAAAAGATGCTCTTTTTTTTTTTTTCACAAGATACAGTCAAATTCGATAAAACCGGCTATTGATTTTACTAAAATTGATTTCAGTCAAATAAAGCTATCTGCCTATAATTTCTATTATTTGATCATGTAAAATGTCATCATCAAATTTTTCGAGAGATCACCGAAAATGAACAAAAATTAAACAACTCAAACTTAATTTTTCTTCATCAATCATGTTTCGAAGGCAATCCCATATGATCAGAAAAAAATTTCTTTTGACGAGAACAGGAGAAATTCCAGTCTTTTCATTCAGCTATGTCTTTTTTTTTAATTTTGCCTGACATAAATTAAATAGGATCTATAGATAATATCACTTCTTTCTCTTACAGCTGGAACAAAGAATTGTGAAATGTTAAAGTGGCAAAAAGTTTTAAATGAAAGACAAATTTTAATTTTCAGCAACTGTAAAAGTAATAAGGAAAAGAGGATCAATTTTAAAAATCATTTTCATTCAAAATTTATCTGATCATTCAATGAGAATTCCTTTAAGATATATTTTTAGAATGTGCCATTTAAAAATTTGAAAAACTTTTTGGAGTTTTTTTTCTTTAGTAATATTAAGCAAAACTTGGGCGCAATTTTTTTAAGACAGTTATTAATCAAGTAAGATGTGTTTTCAATTTTTGATGAATTAAACATCCAAATTTAATGAATAATATTCATATTCAGAATGCTTCAAGAAATATGATGATCAACATTTACTACAACCAAGTAAGGTGAAATTATTTTATGGAAATGCATTGAATTTTAATCGACCTGGAAAACAAAATTCAATCTAAGGTTTAAATTTAAAGATAAGAAATCTTCTGAACTAACCAACTAAAGTAATCAAAATTTTAAAATATGCTATGCTGAAAAATATACAATTTGCAGAGATGAAGTAGTGTGAAAAAGTAATCAGAAAACTTCCATTGCTACTTAAATACTTAGTAGAAATAGAACACAAATTAACCAAATTAAAATTTCTTGAAAAAAATTTGATTGAACTGACCGCAAAAGAAAATATCAAAAACATTACGATAATCAATTTGCTTGAGAGAGAATACAAGAATCATTTTGACATAATTTTAATGTCTCAATGTAACAAACGAAGATTGTAATCTTTTTCACCAATGAAAATATTGATGAAATTTTATTTATTTTTTCCTTTTTTTCTTCTATCTTTTCTTGAAACTTTAAAATAAAATGATTTTGGAAAAAACTGATAAGATTAGAAGATTTTGTAATGGGAATTTTTTTTTTTTTTTTTGAGCTAACAACAATATTTTGACTCATTTACCGCAATATAATTATTAGCGGTAAAAACTTGTGAAACTATCAACAATTAAGCGGAAAAAAAAACAAGGAAATGAACAAATAAACTAGTTTTTAATGATTGCAATCGCTTTTTAAGTAAGAAAACAATCATCATTTTTCAGCCATAATAATATTTACTTATTAAGAAATGAATAAATAAATTAGTGGATTAAACATTCTTTTAAAATTTGTTTAATCAGTTTTAATTGTTCTGTTCAGCAATACCCAATTAAATCTTATAGGTGGAATGTCAGAAAGGATTATACATCGAATGTTTTGTTAAGCAAAGTTCGAATCAAAAGTTTTCAACTACTATTTGGAACAATGAAATTCCACGAAACTTTTTATCAATTATATGCCTTTTTTTTTGGACTTAATCGCTGCAGTGGTGATTGAAGTAAATGTGACTGATAATATTGATAAGAACAGAAGGAAAATAATTGTAATTGTTATCATTATTGCTATCTTTTAAAATTCTTAACATGTTAATATCAAATATCACAACGTGTCACGTCGATAAAAGGATAAGAAATAAAAGAGAAAAGAAACCTGTTATGTACTATGCATTACCTCATGATTTTCTAGGTTGAGCTTCTTCTATTCAATTCTCAATAAGGAATACCACCGAAGTTCCAATTTTAGAATAAGAAGCGATATAATAGAATTCAAAAAACTGAATTTGTAGTATTTGAGGTATTAGGTAGAAGGTACCATGACATCATGGTACTTGCTAATAGTAATAATAGCTGTATTCCTTTATTTTTTCAATTATTTCCTAAATGATTTCTGCTGCTATAAATCATTTTCATCATTATCGTTGTCATTAATCAGTTTTATCTGAATAATGAAATCTTTTGTTGCAAATTCAATCAATTGTGACACATTTCTGTGAAGTAAAAAATTATTAGGAAATTGCATCCAACAAAATAGTTAATTACCATTTCATAAACATTCGTCTTGTTCGTTATTTCCCTCTATTCATTTGCGAATCTATCTCTTTTACATTACCAACAATTGATATTCTACTTTAATTTTATTCTTTCTAAAAATACTTTTGAATTTTAAATAATTTAACTAATTCTTATTCATCGTATGGAGCAAAATTTTTGAGAAGTTAAAACAAACGAAAAAAGAAAGCAATGACATGCAGTGAAAAGATGAATTATCTATGCAAAAAATAAATATCTTTAAATAAAAATTTAGCAAAAAGAATAATCTTGAAATTTAAATCAAATTTTGTTAGACTAAATTTGAAATTTTATCAAATAAATTAGAGAAAGATAATTATCACAAACAAAATGAACAAACGTAATCAACCGTAAATAACGAAATTTGTTGTAATATATTTGAGAAAAAAGTTAAATGTAAACAACATTCAATGCTTTGCAATTTCAGTCCGATCGAATTTTGCTTTGTCTTTTCTAGTTTGCTAATACGCTTTATAATACTAATTATTGCCAAAGTCAGGTTCTCTAATTTTCCTTTCCTCGAAATAAACTTCGTAAATAGTAGAATACTTCTTAATTAAATTTCATTCTCAAAATAACAATTTTTGATAAAAACAAGTAAATTGCAAATTTCAAAATTGAGAAATTTGAAGAAAAATGCATGAAATTATCGCTGACATCTCAGCTTTTTATTTTTTATATACGTTTATAAACAATCTACTAATAATCTATCAGCTAAAACTATAATTAATGATTGCTTAAAATAATAAGAGTAATAATAAATCTTCAATTTTTGATTGACTGATAAGCTATCAATGGTTAAATTCGGTATGCAACAATTTTCTTATTCATATAGGTTGTACATATACGTAGATATTATTTATCACCTTTTTTTGCACGATTTTATTGAGAATATTTGATCATTTTATCACACGAACATGTGATATGAAAATTTGCTATGCTTCTGTGAATTAGTTTTTTGATAGATGACGAAATTTTGAAATAACTCTAGATTTTATCAATAATAATAATGAATTAATTAGAAATTATTAGTTTCACTAATATATAACTGCTGAACATTTCACTATGATTCATTTTAAACATTTTTAAAACGCTTTGCAACTTTATGGCTTTAAATATTTTTAATGCTCAGACTATTACCTTTATAAGATCAAGTTGATTTATAAGATGTTCTGATAGTAGATTCAAGAAATTCATCGATTTCAATTCTCAATTCTAATCAGTAAACAAGTCGGACTTAAATTAAATGATCTTTATTGGAGTAGAAATTTAGTTTTTTGAAAAAACTCATTTTTCTTAGTGAAATAATATTATGATAATTGCCATCGCTAAATCATTACATCTATCACTATTATCATTATAAATAATAATTTCTCAGCATTTATAATATCATTCTTGCCAACTATATGCGAAATTTGTTATCAGTTATATCAAAATTTCACTTATTATAATTGACACACATAGCAAATCGATTGCCGCATTCAATAAAAAAGAAACAAGTTTTAATGAAATTTATTTAATGCATACTTTTTGGCAGTATGACTACATTTCATTATCAGTGTTGTTTTACCAGTTTTTAGTGAATCATTCGGGATAATTGGTGAATTTTTTTTTTGAATCATTGATAATGATTACTTAAATGATTCGCAGTGAATCATTGGTGATATTTGGTAAATTTTCTTTTTAAATCATTGATAATGATTTTCATTTTTTTTTTTTTTTAGAATAGAATGAGAATGGAAAGAAAGCTATGCTCGATGAAAGATTGGCTAGAAGACTGCAAGATTTTTCCTTATAATTTTTGATAATCTTTGTTGAATGCAAGTTAAAGAAAGAGCAAAGTAAAATCAAGTTAGCTGTATTGAAATATTTCAAATCTATCACCTATTCACACATAAATAACATATCATTTTGATACGAATAAATATACGAGCAAGCATATCATCCATAAATATGAATAAATTAAAAGTAATAATTTTTTTTTATGACTTCCGCAATTTTAATTGAATGTTAATTTGATTTAAATTGAAAAGACGAAAATTAGTTTGTGGAAGTTTAAGGAACACCTGAAATTATTAATTCTCCAAAAAGATTATTAGATATCATTGAAAAAAAAAAATATCAAAAACATATTATCGTTTCATTTTCCGAAAAATTTGAAATCTGTTCAAAATGGATAAGCGCTGTGAATTGTTAACATCTTTGATTTCACAATGCAGAAAAAAAAAAGTTCATTGCATTTTGAAATTTTAGTTAAGCCAGAAAATATTAATTTCAACGACTTTATTGAGAGCCATTGCTTCTAATTCTTTTAAAACAATATGGGATACTAACTATTATAATGATGATTTTCCAATGGCAAATGTCCCTTATACTGTTAAAAAATTAATATAAAATAAAAAGGGAAGAAATCAAAGTTCGTGTTTAAATCAGACCTAATTATCATCATGTTAACTAGTTACAACAGTAGCAGTAGTAGTAGTAGTAGTATAGCGATAATTGAAATCTTAACAACCAGGATATCTTTAAATTTTGTCCTTTAATAGTAAGAATAAAAGAAATGATACATTGCCGACGCATAATTGGCATATTTGATCGATTTAAATCAGCAACAATAAATTTTCGACATTTCATTTTATATATTCTCTAATCAAAATTTTACTACCTTAATATAGTTTATATTCCCTATGGCTTCGTTTTCAATTCGATTTAAAGTACACCTGAATGAATGTGTGATGGGAAAAATGGTCATGATGGTCATCTGAATTGTGACTAATAAAGTTCTTTCATAAAATTCATCAATTAGTAATTTAGATACCTGCTCTTCGAAGGTTTATAATTACAGTAGTATGAAAAAATCTTCAGTTATTTCATATTTTCGTTAACTTTAAATCGATATTACCAGTACTACATCATAATTACTGCATCAAAAATACCATAAACTTGAATATTTCATTATGATATTAAAATAAAGTGATTTATCAGAATCTTGAATGACGATCAGTTATCATTAGAAGTTGACATGATCGCTTAATTTCAATTAACTTGACTCATACTTTACAAATTCCATGGAAGCTGATAATAGGCCACGTACGGTATAATTGCTTCAACAACGGAACACACAATGAATATTCAATTTCAAATATCTGATAAATCCGGAAAAATATTAGCTGACCTACTTGTTCACCATATCCTTTCCTTAATAAATCAAATATCAAGAGAAATTTTTAAAAAAATACTGTAAAATATATAACAGATGGACCTCTTTCGAAAGATCCGATATGCTTCGATTTTTTCCCATTCCTGAGATAAGCAGTCATTTTAAATTTTGATGGAAAATTATAGAGAAATTGAAAAGAATATAGCCAAATTTAAGTTTAAACATAAAATTTTAACAAAAGAACAAGGAAATTAATCAAATTTCACTTCTTATCAAGAAAAAATTTAGAATTAATTACATTTGATGGAAAAATAATTTCATAAGTTTTTTGTTTAATCAATTAATCATTTGTTAAAACGCTGAATACACTGAAATGGATGATAGAAATGATATAATCAGTTTATTATATGCTTTTTGCTTCTTTTCCACTTTCGTGAACATCATTTTTAATATATATGCAAATGATTCTGGCAGAGGTTTCTCGATATTGAAACAAACTTGATTGCCATAAAAAAATTGGAAACTATGAAATTGAATTAAGGAACCATTAATGGAAACCTGTCGGTAAGTGAACTTGTTTATCAGATCTTTTTTTCGGTTCATTTCACTTCACTTCCAATAATCAAAATTTATCCATTTCTTCAAACAATTGCCATAACTTCGTTTGCAAATATTTGAAAAATTGGAGCATTAATAGTAAAATGATATTATTCAACGAGAAATTCAAATAAACTAACATTATTGAATGCAACATTTATAACTGTGCCACATATATCTATACCACATAGGTGTCACTAAAATTTTCTAATTTCTTTTCAATCCATCAAATTTCGAGAATGAAAATACCAAAGATCTGGAAATTTTTAGGTTACAAAAAAAAAGTAATTTAAAAAAAAAACAAAAATTTTAAAAGCTAAACAGCAAAAATCAATTAAATATCAATATATTTGAAATCAGGCAAAGAAAATAATTTAAAATTTAAAAATTGCTGTACTTTATAGATAATTGAACTTCAGAATTCAATTAGTTTTAGACGATTCTGGCATAATATCAGTACTAAATAAAAAAGGAAATCGTTGATAAATGAAGATAAAGCAAGTAATTAGTTTATCAGAGCTTCGATCATAAAATGTACCGCTCATAACGAATATTTTGATTGTATGGAAAGATAGAATGAAATTGGAAAGAACGTTTTTTTAACTTTCACAAAATCAACTTTAATGTAATCTTAATATATAATCGTATTTTTTTAAAGTTTCAATTCCGGAATATCAAACTTTTCAAAATTTCCTCTCGGGTTTCAAACAAAATAAGAAGAAAATGACACAATCAACTTTTTATAACTTGGGAGAAAAAAAAATGATAATCAATGTCGTTCTGGCACCCGATATGATAAATTTTCGATGTCATAAAAGAGCAAAAGAATGTGTCCTTTGATGTGATCTATCTTTTTCTCCATTAATTCTAATTCACATGTTATTCATCCTTACTTTTACTTATCATTATCAAAACAATCTTTATAAAATTATGAAATCATTTAAAACCAAAAATATAAAAAAAATGGGTAAACTGAGAGGTTGGCAGGTAAAATTTGTACAAATGTGCAGAAAGGTAGTAGCCAACGTTCGTTGCTCTACCGCATCATGCAACCATCTCTTTCGATTTTATCATTTTCAACTCCTTTCGTACCGGCATTTTAACCACATTACTGATACGATCAGTCATTGGGAATCCAAAATTCTCATCCATTTTATTTCACACAAAATGCTCTCATTATCTCATTGATAATATATGCTCATTACATCGTTTATAATACATTCCACATTAATCTTCAAATTAATCACATAACACATAAAACATTACGATTCTATTTTTAATATTCCATTAATTCGGATGATTAACATCTGATCTAAAAAAATTTTTTAAAGAATTTAAAAAATTAAAAAAAATTTAACCTTAAAAAATTCAAAAAATCCAATCTTAAAAAATTACTAGATTTTGTTTATCGACATAATAATTCTGAAATTCTATCCTTTGGAGAAGGATTTTGTGAGAACTGTTCCTTCTAACGATGTATCATTTCATGTCAGTAAGGAAAATTCTCAAAAGGATAGAATTCCGAAATTATTGTATCAAGAAAAAGAAAATATCGACTGTATTATTGATGGACAGTATTAGGAATAAATTGTTAAGAAATCATTGCCATTAATTAGAAGTTCAATATTTCTTATTTTTCATCTTGTAACGTAAAAATTGGAACTTTCATATCACATATCGAAAGCCTTTAAGATCTGTTGGAATAGAAATGAATGAATGAAGTGGATATAAACTCATCAGCATGAATAACGAATAAATTCTGTCAAAATAAAACTAAAAATTCAAAAATATATTATAAACTATTTGAAAATTGAAAAAAGACAATTGCAATTACATAGTTTGATTCTAAAGAAATGGATGGTAAATGAGACAAGAAATTTTAAAAGCTAAAAATTGATAGTAATTTATTAATCAACATTCTTACCAGGAGTTAAAAAACTGAAAAGAAAATTTGAAAAATCACGATAAAAAAGTAAATAAAAAATATGGAAATTACTTCGTTTTTCTTATCTTTTACTTGAAAATATTATTTCTCATTATTAATGAAATTAGACTTCATTAATTATATCTTATAAGCACAGCAATGATATTATAATTAAATAGCTCGCTTTTCATTTTTACGCCTATTTCTAATCCTGATTAATTAGCTCCTTAATCAACTTGTTTATTGTTTTAGGCCTATATCCGACCCTGCTTAATTAATTTGTTAACTAACTTTCTATCATTTTTAGGCTTATATTCAATCCTGATTAATCAACTTGTTAATTAATTTTTTTGTCCTTTTCAAGTCTACATCCTATCCTAGTTAATTAACTTGCTAACTAATTTGTTTGTCGTTTTTAAACCTATATCCGATCCTAATTTAGTCTTTATTTAATCTTTATTCAGGCCCACATTCAATCCTAACTTTTGAAAAAGAAACTTAGACTTCTCTACCAAAAACTTCTTGCAGTGGTAAACCATCAGCAAACAATATCGTATGAAGAAAAAATTTCAATCAAAAATGGATAGAATGCAGAATTTACTGTCATTTAAGAAAAAAGTATGAAAAAATTAAATCCTATTTTTCTTTTAATCTGAAGATAATTTCAAATTAATGACAAACACTGAAATATATTTCAACCATCCTATATGGACATCTTGCGATTGAAAACACTTTCCAAATTAACCTAATTTTACACTCTAAATCTTCTTTTTCATCCTCGAATGTTATCTTCTATCCGGAATCAATGTATTTGTTGCTCCCCGTTATCCGAATACCTAAAAAAATATTCTGATATCGCATTTTTCATCTACTCTCCAACTCTATTACATTCAATGCCAAAATATCATCATTCTGAAATTTTCGCAAAATGATCATTTTTGGAATCTAATGAAGCAATTATGCAGTAATCACTGAAAAAAGCTCTTCTTATCTACAGGCGAGCATTTCCAAAGCTTTGTTTTTTTATTTCTTCGCTCTGAACCAAAAATTTTCGAGTAGTTTTAGCATTCTTGCTAATTAGTTAACATTTAACATAATTTGTCCCCCTTTCCATATTGCGGGAGAATTCGCATGAACTATAAAATTATTTTTTTCATTTTCTTTTTCCTCGTCATTTATGTAAATTTCCTCCATTTTTCTGCTTACCTTCCCAAAATTTCAATTAAAACATTGGACGTATTTATTTCGCCATTTTTAAAACAGCAGAATTTCATCATATTCCAGCAGATTTTAAAAACAAGCTCTTTTTCTACTCATAAATAATCCAATTGATGCTGAAACATTCTTAAACAAGTTAATATGCAATTTCTTACTTCAATTTTAAAGGATAATTCGATAATTTTTCAAAAATTTAAGCACTGCGATTTTTATTTACAATTCAAATTGTGAAAATCTGCCCGAAAATTTTAATAAATGATTTGCCAATTAAATGAATAAAGCATAAATAAATGCGCAATTAATGGTTGACAAAAGATGTTCCTGAGAAATTTATGCGAGAACGAAACATGAAGAACTGGTTGGCGATTTAAGAAGAAAGGAACTTTTGATGGCATCTTTCTGGTTATTAAAGGTAAAGAAGTTGATGATATGCGTAAATAGTGTCCAACATGCATAATGCATGCAAAATGATTGATGCATGATGATATTTGATTGTGCATTAATATTGATTGAATAAATCTGCTAATTCTCTTATTCACATATTACTCTATTATTGTACACTAACAAAGTTAATCTTAATTGTTTAAATATTTATTGAACAACATTGTATATAACAAAATATACTTCCTTTATTACTTAATTTATTCATATTATAGGACATAAAATGAATGAAATAATTAATTGTCAAATTAATATCCATCATAAACTTGTATGATTTTTAATTATTGTTAGTTTTTAAATAGATTTATCAATGAGTGGATGCTAATTATCTGCGTTAATTTCTATGGGAACGTAGCAGTAATATATTATAAATTTTTGGTAATCATAACTATTTCTGAAGACAATAAATTAGAAAAAAATGATGGAGAATTTCTTATATTTCCATTTTTTAGACAAAAATTGCAAAAGTGTCAGAGAATTTCACGCAGATGATGTCAGCAATTGGGTGAAATTTCAGGAGGAATTCATTGTTCAAGAATGTTTGAAAAACAGAACCAATTAATGAGAAAGGTGAGTTTTGCTAACTTTTTCGGCATAAATGATGTATGGTTAATGAAACGAATAATTATTGACATAACACTTAATAGAGAATTTTTTCAAAAAAACAATTCATCATTGTTGAATTCGATCCCAAAAATCATTACTTATTTACAATTCAGGTCAATCAATCAATATTATTATTTTTTTAGATAAATAAATGAATTTTATGATTTTAGCATCATTCAGGTAGAAGAATTAGAAATTAATGTCACTAATAAATGATATTGAAGATTGGGAACATAACTGATGATATATTTTCAGGGATCGGAATTAGGTCATTTCAATTTCAGATGAATACTATAATGATTATCGTATCGTAAAATAGCTATTACATTAGCAAATACGAATAGAGACTGAGGAGTGGTATTTTCCGAAATCAGAAATAGTGAAATAAATGCGGAAATGGAAAAATTAAATCTTTATAAAGTTATCATGTAGACATCGGAATTATCCGGTAATTCAGTAAATAATGGTACAGTTATTATTGGAATTTATCCCATTTTAATTACCCATCATTTTACTTTTTCACTCTCTCAATAACATTACTACTTAATGTATCAATCATTCATTATAGATGAGATTATAATTAATAATAAATTTAAGCTATCAATTTTAAAATGCTATTTTAAAAATATTTTAAAACACTTATTTAAAAAATTTTCCTATCCAATATAATTTTTTCCAGTGCAAAAAGAACATTTTTTTGGGCGTAAAATTACATTATCATTGTTTTTATAATAAGAAACAACAAATCATTATGGTAGCATAATTCCTAACGAATTTTGATTTTTTTAAATTTTAATTTAATGAAGGCAATTTTTTTCACAAAAAAAAAATAAAATATGTTCAAAAAAATGACATTGTCATAAATGAAAATGTTATTGTTCGGCCTTTTAAAACTGTTGATGTTAACTACACATAATTATTGCTTGATGTGTTGTTTGAGATTTTTTCAATTTTTAAATGATAGAAAAAATTCAATGACCGAAAAATGAACTATTGAATTCAATTATTAAAAAAAAAAGCTACTGAAAAGTTTTCTACATTTCTGCCTTTTTCATCATTATTTAACAATTAAAAATATAACAAATATATCTAGCTTAGGTCATTTGATCATTTATTATTATTTAACAAATTTAATCACTTGCTATAATTATCAGTTAATTGCAAAGCCTACCTTATCCTTCAATCAGTCTTTCTCTTATATCTAAATTTCAATATGAAAAGAATTTTTGGATTCATTGCTTTTCATTTTAAATTGTAAATAGCCATATTGTTTACCATTTTGCGACACCAAACGCAAAAACATACATTTTTTTTTTCCATTACTTTCGCATTTCAACATTTCGTTTCAATTTCGTTTCCTTCGCTGTACATATGAGCATTTTTTGAAAATAAATATATTGTTAAAGACTTAAACGAGTAAGAACCAATTTTTGGCATGTTTGTCTTCATCTATCGAACTTTCTAGGAGCTAATATCTATTCTATTTTCATCTTAACAGTAAATTCAAATACTATTTGAATTTTAATTTTCTTAGGATCCCGAATTTAGAATGAAATTAAGCATTCCTTTGATATTTAAAAAAGATATATATGATAACAATAGTAATAATAATAATAATAATATTTAAGTTAATTATAATGTTTCAGAAGTATATTGGTAGATGAAATTGCCGAAATGTGAGAATTAAATCGAATTCAATAAATTATGATGAATATGCAAAATTTTTGATCACAATTCATGAAATACTATTAAGTAAGGAAATTATACGAGCTTTTTTCTCTTTTAAAAGATATGAAAAGATTTTTTGAATTCTAGATATTTGAAGAAATTAAAAAAAAAAAAGTTTTTATTTCTTGTCAATCAATTAGTTATTTGGACAAAATCTATTTTTAAATCAACGAAATTTTCTTTATTATCACTGCTCTCATTTTACTATTATCAAACCTGAATATAATTATTAACAATAGTATCAACAACAATTAAAATTAATTAAACAAAGAATTGTCTATGGCTTGATTGAGAAAGAGGTCGGAAGAATTTTTTTTATCCCGATTCGTTGTATTTAATGAGATCGACAGATGAAGATGATCACAAATTAAATCTTTCAAAAGGATGATGAATTTAATCGACGATAATGTGGAATATAAATATGCTATTCAAGAGATAGTTCAAGCATTTTTAAGCAAAATGTTCTTGCATGACTTTCTGTTTTTGAAATTTTTTTTAATATTTTAGAATTAGATATAACTTCAAGAAAGAAAAGATGATGAGGCTGAAAGAAAGTTGCAGGAAAAATAAAACTTATACGAATATTGCCGGATTTCAGGATCCTTTTGTAATGTTATCGACCCTTTTAGTTTATTATCTAATAGATGTTGTAAAAGATTGTTTTATTGTTTTATTATTTAATAGATGTCTAATAGATTCTCAATTTTCCTTTCTTTTTTTTTTTTCCAAATATTCTGTTTTTAATTGCTTTGGAATTGTATTTAATTTGGATTGAAAAGAATAGAATTACCAAGAATTAAACTGCTTTAAAATTCTTCTTAGTATCAATATACTTTCTTCTTAAGATAAAATGCTTTTTAATACAATTTTCAAAAGAAAAAATTTGGTCATCTCAAATTTTAGAATTTTCGTTTTCTGTTTTATAATTTAAATTTTTTCCTTTCTGTTTCACACATATTACCAAATGAACCAAAAAAGAATGTGCGAGAAAAAAGGAAAATTGAGAAATATTTCAAAAAAAAAAAAAAAAAAAAAAAAAAAAAATGGACTCATTAATGTTTCATCGAATGATACATGCTTAAATTTTGTTTATAATGAACGATCACTGATTGACTAAATTTTTTCATTGCGCCAATTTATGAAAAGATCGCAATACAAACAAAATAATTCCAAACTGGTGAGAAAACAATTCCATAAAAACCAATTTCAAAAATTTCATGAAAAAAACTCTCATTAAACCCATTTTCAAAAATTCCATAAAAACAACTTAAATAAAATAATTTCAAAAATTTACGATTTTCATAATCTTTAATTCAAGTAAGCAGTTTGTTCATATGGACTTCATTTTTTCACAATAGTATTAGAAAATGCTATCCGTCTTCGCTAGAAAGTATTCTATTAATCATCGAAGCAGTTTGTATTGAACCAGTAAAAGCTACACCGGAAATTCTATTATCTGGCACAAATGTTTCACTTAAATACTGACCGTTTCCTGGAATAAGATGCAATACAGTTTTAGGTATCTCAGCATTATGCAGTATACTGATAGGTTTGCCAGCATCACATTATCTGCTGCAAGTGCAGCCAAAACTTGTCCAACAACGATAGAAAGCGGGAAACTCCACGATGAAGCACATAAGAAAAAAATGAAATTATCTTCACCCGTTGGATCTGTCAACTTTTTCCACTTATTCAATTTATTTCTTGCTATCATTGCACAATAAAGCAAAAAGTCAACTGCCTCTCTCACCTTTGCTACTGCATCAGGTAAATATCTTTCTTGTTTCCACAGTCAGAATATGAATCAATTCTCTCATCCTTTCGTCAAGCAAATCTGCAGCTCTTTCAATTTGATTTGAACAGAAATAAAAAGTAATATGCAACTTTTGTTAAAATTAAGTGAAAAATTAGGATTAATTAATAATTAAAAGTTTTTCAAAAACAAATAAAAGCGCTGCAAAAAACTGAGCATTTATGAAACATCTCAAATTTCAAAAGTTTTTTATAATAAATCAAGACCAAATTTTCATATCTTTAGAATATTCATCATTCTTATTGACATCGATGAAATTTTCATCTCTAATATTACTTCATTTTCTTTTTTTTTTTCCAATATCAATTTGTTCGCAATTTCTACTGAATTTATTTATAATTGCACATGACGACTATCCAATTTTATATTCTATAATTATTATAGAAAATATATATAATAAAATTACTTTCCACTCTAATTTTGTCGATGACAAAAATGGATCCTGTCGCAGACGAACAATCGAACAAAAGAAATAGTCGATGTTTAGTTCCTTTTTTATGGCACATTCAAATTTTATGAATCAAAAAAAAAAAAAAAAAAATTAAAATAATTTAACGTTTATTTAATTTAATGAATATAACAAACATGATACACTAGAACCAAACTGGATTCGTATTGTTTTCGTTTCTCCAAATTTTGGGTAATTTTTGCCTCACTAATTCGTTATAATGTCGGCGACTCAAAGTAAAATTTATTACTCAGTAGACGATCTAAAATTTTCAAACGAGTCATAAAAGACTCTTTTATGAAATGCTGATTTTCATTTTTCTAATTTGGAAGGTAACATTTCGAAAAAACTGATCAAAGATTTTAGAAAATCATTGAAATATCGACAAATGAGCAATAGATGTCAAAATAATAACAAAAAGTAAAGTCAGTTATTCGTCTAGTTAAGATGACGATATTATACTCACTGAAAATGCTTTGACAATCTAATAAGATATTAAAAGAAATTAACAAGGTAAATCTGAGATCTATTAACAAGCATAATCTGCACATGAAAAAGATGGACCAATTTTCAAAAGTTATCTATTTATTCGGACATTGAGGATTTGAAGTGGAAAGAAAAACTTGTTTTAGCTATATTCTGGAAAACGAAACATTTAGTATTTCGAGGAAGAGAGTGTAGATTAGATACTAAACTAAAACCAGATCATAGAAATGAAGTACCGATAAACAATATCACATTGAGCAATGAGTATAAAATAAAATAGATTACGAAGAGAAGATAGGGAAGCTGTCATAAATTCCTAAAGTATTAATGTTTTCTCCACATGTTCAAGTCAGATAAAAAGAAAGTTATTAATTATAACGTATAATAAGGAAAAACCTGATAAAAATGGAGTGATAACAAAATATAAACAGATTAACAACAAAAATCAATGAAAAAAGACATCGAAAATATAATTGAGAAATATAGTTGGCCCTGAAATGTTTCAAGCTGAAAATAAATTGTCACTGAAATGTTTCAAATTGAAAATAAATTGTCACTGGAATTTTCCAAACTGAAAATAAATTGTCACTGACATATTTCAAACTGATTCATAAAAATGAGTAAGTTTCACCTACAAAGAAGATTATTATGGGTGTTAAGTTGATTTAGAAATTTCATAATTTCGTTGCACTCATAAGCATAAATTATAAAGACATTTTAAAAAATTTAATTAATTTCTGTTATAGATTAACAATTTTTAATCAGAATCATGCTAATTAATTTGGTTTATTCAAATATGATTATTGCAAAAATTCAGAATCAGATGAGAAAGTTGGATAGTAATGAACTTGTGAACAGTTATCGCTCGCAAACGATCTTTCTACAATTTTTCGATACCGGTATAAACATGCTAACAATTTCACCCAAATCTGAAATTTGAAGCAAGAAGAATTTCGAGATTTCAGAAATTCCATTAGCTAATGGTAATGGCATTCATACAGGCTTACTTTTTATTTAAGGAAAATAAGTAAAAAATTAGATTTCATGTGAATGAAAAATTTGAAGATAATTATCAAAATAAGAAGAAAATCCAATGCAACAGTTCCATGAAACAATGAATGCATTAAATAATCCTGCAAATTTATATTACAATTCAACAAATGTTATGCATTTCAAGTAAGAATTTCTTCCATGAGAAAATGCATGCATGAAACATTCATGGAATAAGGAAGACCTGATGTTACTCATCACAATGGTTTTGCTATAAAGTTAATGTCATTAGCTTTCGTTTATAATTCATCATCAAATAAAAGAATCATTGCTCCAGATAGGCTAGATGAAGATGGCAAATTTTTCATATTGCATGTAACCATGAATAATGAACCAAAAAGATTCCTGAAATTAACGATCGATGAATTTTTCTAAGAAAAAGAATGACTAATTTTAATATTAATTTCATTAACATTTTTTATACAATAAATCTGATACACCATTTTTCAAGATTAATCAAATTTTGCGAAATATTCTTTCAAAAATCCAGTTTCAAAAGCAACTCTTTCTAATAGATATTTAATTAAATGACTTATCTAATTTGTCGAAAATTATATGTTGCGTTATTTAGGGTTGGCAAATCAGACAATCTCTATATATTAACAGACAATGAAACAACAAAAAATATTGTATACCCCAAATATTGTGAAATTAAACATATTAGATGTGAGCGAAAACTAAAACCGCCATGACAATTGTAAACAAGAAATACTAAAGGTCAAATGACGCAACATAGTTCCAAAGAGACGACAAAAATGTTTATCACCAAAACGTTCCTATCAACAAATAGACAACAAAGATCGACGCAGCAAAACTCGGAATTCCACGGGTTCCAGTTCGATAGTTAAAAGCGATTTGAACTTTTTAAAACAGATTTCAAGATATTGTGGACAGTGACTTATGTTTTCTTCAATATCAGTGGCATATGCCTCGTGGCTATCAAATTGCTAAGAAGTATCATGTTTTAATTCTATTTACAAAGGGATTGACTTAACATTTATAACATCTCCGTCAAGTGGAGCGTTGCCGAGTACAGCTAGTTGTTAAATACGCACCATGCAATGTTTTAGCGCCTAAAATTAGAACTTTCGCACTTCGTTATCGCCCAGAATAAGATACAATTTTAAATCTGAATAATTGGAGTGATTTGATAAGCCATTGAAAAATAGTCAATGAATTGAAAATCCTAAAAATAATAAATTTTAAAAACGAATCCATTTTGGCTCCTCGTTTTGGTGTCTTTTCATTCTTTCATTTTTTTCTAAAAAATGATTCTACGAAGTCAAAGGCATGGACAAAAGTAATGAAAAGAGCCTGAATTCTGTTCCTTGTATCGGTCTTTCTTTGTTCTACTATAAAAATAAGATATGACAAGAAGTTATTAAGACACGAAGTTCTCGCATAATGTAATTGAAAATATCAGTTTCTTAAAATTTTTTACTTCGTATAGACAATGTTTGGATATGGACAAGCATTCAACGATGGATTTTCTTCGGCCATCAAATGACAACCTAATGAACCAACAACAAGAACTGATCAGTACTAAATAAATTAGCATCTGCTAAATTATTGTTCCTGTGAGTTAGACAAACAAAACTATCCAAAGCAATCAAAATAAGTGCTGAAAATCATCCATGCATTTTCTTATCCTTTGACATTGTATTTGGATATCTCAAAAAATAATAAGCAAAAATAATAATTAATAGCTGGATCCGATCGAGCTCGGCCTGATCTAGCTAATCTGCATAAATAAAAATGTAAATATTTATTCGTTCAAAATCTTAAATCTCCGGAAGTTTTAGCCGATTGCTTCGAAATTTTTGACATAACTTTGCATTCTAATAAGCGCATGCTTTTATGTACATGCTTTGCTGTAGCTCGATTTGGTTAGATGGAAAAAAAGAAAAGAGAAGGTGCATGTTTCTAATGTTAGGGAAAAAATCTAATATTTTGTAATTTTATTTGTAGTTTGGTTGAATTGGCGACTGATTCTTGCTGCTATGATTCAACTAGGTCAGCAATGGGTGTGGGGATCTTTTCCTTTTTGTGTATTTTGTGACAGAGACATCCTGCTGAGAAAATTTTATTAATTAACGGGAGAAGTAATTTTTCGAAGCAAACAATTATCAGAGAGCATCTAATCATTTCTGAGTTATTTTATCTCTTGTCACTTGCACGAATACTGCTCAACTGAATTGTTTGATTATTATTACTGATGTGTCGCTTTGAACTCTGAACTGTTGTTGTTGCTGTGTCCTTGTAAGAATTCCGAACCTGAATTTGAACTCCTGCTCCAAATCCTGTCCATTTAAATTCTTTCGGGCTCTTTCCTCTTTCTCCTTTTCCTTAAATGATCTCCATCGTTGTTTTTTGATTGGTTGGCTTCACTTTGTTTATCTGTTTGTCATCCCTTTGTTGCCTCACTCAACCTTTGGCACTCTTTATTTATAATAATTGTCGTGGCGCTATTTGACATATTTTGACTTTTGCCGATAGCAAAGAACGAAAAGAGAAAGCACACGTTTCTAATGTGTTTAATTACACAATGCTTGTGGGTATACAATATTTTTTGTTGCTTCATTATCTGTGTAGATGTAGAGATTTGTTGGCTTGTCGATTCCAGAACACGCAACATATAATTGTCTATGTAAGAAGCAGTTCGTGTCTAGGTCTAAATTCGCGCAATTTCAAAGACTGGCTCTGTCTAGATTTGCACCATCCCAAAAATTAACTCTCAGCTTTGTTGATGATGAATGCAAACGCCAATAAGAGATTGCAATTCCAAAATGCAAACGAATTGAGAATTAAAATCTGTTGAACTGAAATGACATATCCGTTGGAATCAAAGGAATGTGAGAAATAAGGAAATTTTCACCTTTGAAAAATTTTGTCAAAAATGTTGCCTCTACAACGTTGCTCATTAATTTATTTATTGCATACCGCATGCTGTTGCAAAGTTTTGACTGGTTACTATTTCGCGACATGATAATTGACAGCCGATTTTCAATTGCAATAAGTCTGGTGGCATCCCTGGCAAATCGACTGAATTCAAAAATTCTGTTGCATAAATGAACTACTTCATCTGTTTCCAAAACAGTGTCGACGGACTTGCATGTGACTGTCTCGCTTTGAATTTTAGACTGAATAATATTGTGAAGTTTGTAAATGTCTTTGTTCTTGGCCGCAAGAGCAGTTAATTCATCCAGCCAATCGTGATTCTTATAATGAGTTTGAATATCGGATAATACTTTTTCAGCCAGTTCTTTTGATGTCACTAAATTGCAAAAGTTAGTGAGGCAATGAAATTCGTTCTGAGATCAAATCAACAAGGATCTTTCCATTCCCAATTTCGAGCAATTGATGTCAAAACATCTCAGCTGATTGATGATTTTGTAGCTGAATACGTGTAGTTAATTTTAACATCTTTACATGTTGTCACAAATTAGAAGTTGACTACTGAGTGAAATTGGACTTGGACTTGAACTCCCGTTGCCATCGAAATGTGGGATTAAAACTGACTCAAGTACCGAAGTTCTGAATTTTTAAATTCAAGCTCGAAAGTCTGACCTTCAGGGCTCTTCCTCATCTAATATGTCACTTTGTAATTAGTTGATTTTCACATTATTACAGAAAGTAGACGTAGTTGACAGATTCAATCCGCTCAATTACTTTTAATTGTCACACTTGTGACAGTCAGAAAGAAAAACTGAATATATCTATAAAAAGAAAAACACCCGCACATTCATATGCAACACTGCTTCAAAATTTCAGAGCATCGATAAAGAATTTGCAATGTTGTGTAAAGTAACAACGAACATTTGCATTTTGTTTATATAGATTAGGGGGTTTAATGAAAAGTAATTATCACTGAGTAGTAAATAATACTTGACTAGTGATAAAGTAAACTGATTCCTATGGCTGATTAAATAGTAATTATAAGTAAATTCTATTTACTATTTACGATATGCATAAAAATAAATTCATAACTGGAATTTCAAAAACTGCTCATCAACAGTGGAATGAACAATTTATAAATAATTCCTGAAGTTTCAGTTATGGATTTATTTTCATCAGTTATTAATAATTGTTATTTAATCAACCATTTGTCATAAATTCAATAAATCGATGGAAACGATCAGTAAATTCACTAAAAAAATGATTTACCATAAATTTACCGTACAATTCATTCTAATCATTCATGATTGATTTCATGCATTCATCTTTTTCATGATCTCGAATTAATCAACCCACTGATCTTATCTATCTTCAAATACTTTTTCCCAATTTGATCCATCCGATTATTGCGTATTTTTTCTTTTTCTTTTTTTTTTTTTTTTTTTTTTTTTTTTTTTTTTTTTTTTTTGAAATATTCCACTTGATATCAATCAACGAAATTACTGGAAAATAGTTCTCATTGCCTAAAATGATCAGATAGAACGGATGAAAACAATTTCAAAGATAGTTCATATTATTGCTAGAATTAATTTCTATTCTTATTTAATTCATGGCTATAAAATTTGGATTTATTTAATCATTTATTGGAAGGACAGCTGCTCATATGTTGGCTATTCATTGTATTTTGTATTAATCTAATTGATAATTCAGCGATCAAATTTTGTGAGTACTGAAGTGGATCATCAATCAACTTATCGTACTTTATTTTATGTAGTATGCAAATTCCATTAAATTTTAGCCATTAAATTTTTAATTACGACATCAAAGATAAGGCATTCATTCTGTTATCTATCGATAAATCTTCCACTGCTATTCAAGCGTAATTATCTTAGTAATATTCCACGAATGGATCTTAACATCAATCGGTAACGTTCACCATTGAGTATTTCATAAGTTAGATGATAATTTTCTAAAACAACCTTGCAAATGTTTCATTTATCTCTCTCATTTCTTTGTCATAAATTTAAAAAATAATTTCAACACTTGATTTCCAATAATTGAAGCCTAAAGAAAACAAAAGAACATCGCTAATTTCCTTAGATTTTCATTGCTGAAAAATATTTAATGAGACCAAATTTATTCTCATGCAATGCATTTCCTGTAATAAAAAGAATTTGATGATTGTTGGCATACTATCGAAACTGTTTCTTCATCTTAAACAAATTATGGAAAGCACCGCCAAATATTATGGTAATAATTTATTCAAACTCAAAAGGAAATTCTAACTTTTTTTCAAATAGGACAATGAAAAAAAAGATCGAAATCATTTCCGAGAGTCAAATCTTACACCTATTAATTTTAATATATGTCATGTTTACTTCATTTTAATTAAATTTTCTTTGAAATTTTTCTGATCCATTTTTTTATTTTTTCTTTTTCTAAATTATGTTATCAGCTACAGCTTTTTTGGTTCTTCATTTACGGAAAAGCTTTTAGTTTCACTAAATACGAAATACTTATTTGACATTTGATATTGTATGGATATTTTGTGTGTCCCTCTTCGATTTATCAAGAACAGGAAATTAATTTATGATAGTTATTTTTAATATTCTTCAAAGAACATGCTTTCACGATGCGAAATTAAGGAAACGACAGCTAGCGAATAGTTAATCATGAAAATGTTTTTCATCTTCTTATAACTCTATGATATACAAGTTGGTTATATTATTATGATCAGTTGATTTATCGAGATTTTATAATCTTTTAATCTTGATGTTTTATCAGCCACTAATTTGTTTAATTGAACAAATATTACTGAAGTGGTAACACCTTATTTGAATTCTAAATTTTTTGAGAGAAGTATATGAGTATGCGCATAGATAACTTACAGATATATTGTCTGCAAAAAAAAGAAGAGAACAAAGAGGAATTACAAATTAAATTACTTAATTTATCGAAAATTGTGATCTATTCTTATTCAAAACTGGAAAAATCACACCTTCCGGAATCTTTGTCACCTTTAATCTTTGCTTCTTTTCATTTTCGATATTTTAATAAATCTAACCTTAAATAGACCATGTCATCTAATTACAATGTACATTAGCTCTAAAGTATGACAAAATTTTTTTTTAAAAAAGAAAGTGCACATTTAAATATTCTTAAGCATTTTTCCACAGTAATCTGAAATTTAATAAAGTATCATTACATCTGCTTTTAAAAGAGTGAAAAAAAAAATCGCTGTAGACTGAAAAAAAGCAACGACAACGATTAATTAATCATCATTCTATTTCCTTCTCATTCACATGCTCTCAATTTCAAGCTTCTTTAATTGCACTGGATTACTTAATGACAAGTACATTTGGCCATTCTTAAGTGGGTACTTCTTTATTTTTTATCCATTTCATCACCATTTTGCTTATTTTTCACTTATTTCCGTTCGCATCTTTCCTACTTTTTCAATTTCCAAATCTTTCTTCATACTTATTTTTCTGTTTCCTCTAATTTTGGTAGAATAATAGATCAAAATGTGTGCTTCTTCTCTTTTAGAAAAAAATGACGAAAAATTTTGTGATATCTTAGAACATTTGTTACATATGTCAGATAGTAATTTGAAATTGTTTTCAAAAATATTTTTTTGTTACATACAGTGGTGAACACTTTTATCTAAATCTAAACTACAAATTTGAATATATTCTTAGCAATAATGCATACATTATCAATCAATTTAAATGTAATAATTTGGTTGGCTTTGTAATATTATTTCTTTTGTTTATAATGTTTCTTAAATTGAAGTGCAATCAGAAAATTTGAAAAAGCATTTAACAGAAATAATATCTAACATAGGAAAAAATGCCTACTTATTGTTCAGACTAGAAAATTATTCCACTTGTTCTCATATTTTAGAAATTGAGATAACGATGAAATATGGCTTGGTATTTCAAATTAAATTATTCTTCATAACAGTGAAAATTGTACATAGCTTAGAAATAATGGTTTCATTCATCAAATAATTTCAATTAAATTGAAATTATTTCATAATCAGTTTCAAATATCAAGTAGACTTGAATGGTAATGTCCAAAAAAAATCCTGAACTTAGTTATCGAAATAACCAAAATATTTTATAATATAATTATATTTAAACAACCAAGATATTTTTGTATTATATAAATATCTCGGTCGAAACAAGTGATTTCGTAACAAAAAATTGTTTTGGTAATCATGTATTTTCACTGTAAAATATTTTTCACATGATTCATCACTTAAGATGAATATAAATAAATGTTACGATATCTGATGCAATTGTCATCTTTGTTTGCGATTACCACACTTAATTGCAATAGTAAAAAATCGCAGACTCATTCATATATGAATGTTCCGGTCTTCATATTTTCGTTTATTTTTTGCTTTGTGAGAGAGGTAATTCGTTTATTTTTTGATTTGTGTGGAATGTAGTTCGTCTTACAAATGTTGAGGTCATGATAATATAATGAAATGTATCATTCAAGCAATTTATGGATTACCTCTCTGACTCTTAATATTAGATCGTGTCTTGATTTGACTCTTTGTGGTAAATTTTACCTATTGATCTAAACTGCACAATTCAAAGATTGACTCTGAGTTTTGTTGATGGTGAATGCAAACGCTAATCGAATCACGAATTGCAGTTTTTAAACTGAAATGGCATATCCGTGAAATCATAGAAATGCGAGGAAATAGGACATCTGCATTTATGAAAGTTACTGTCAAGATTGTTGTTTTACGACTTATTCATTTTTTTTACTTCAAGCTACGTGCTGTTGCAAAATTTTGGCTGTTGATATTTCGCAACATGATAATTGGGATTCCAAGTTTCAATTGCAGTACGTGCGGTGACAACCCTGGCAGATCGAGTGAATTCAAAAATTCTATTGGAAAATTAACGGCTTCATCTGCTTCCACAACAGTGTTTTTTTTGACTGACTAGCTTTGAATTTTAGACTGAATAATAGGTGAAGTTCGTCGAGCGTCTTTATTCTTGGTCGCAAAAATAGTTCGTTCGCTCAACCAGCCGTGGTCCTTATAAATTTGTCTGAATATAGGGAAGTACTTTTTCAACCAACTCTTTTTTTTAACTTTAATAAGTTGCAGAAGTTATGAGGCAATAAAATTCATCCTGAGGCCAGATCAACCGGCAGCTTTCCGTTCCCAATTTCATGCAATTGATATGGGAACATCCTAGTTGATCGATCGTTTTACAACCGAATTGTAGTTAATTTACCCATATTGTAGTTAAATTTAACGTTTTTAACGTGTCGTCACAAAGTAGAGTATTTCAGGCAAGCATTTATTTTGTACGGTGGTTTCGATCGAGGAATTACAGGTAATGCTTGTCTGAAATCTCCTGCAAAACAATATCAATGAGTTTCCAAATGATCTGATATTTCCACGCAAATCCTGCAATGATCTATCAAGAGCCTCGACCGATTTTTTGTGCGCCATTGTACATTTATCCCAAACAATAAGTTTGCATTTTTGCAATACTTTTCCCTTACTGGATGTTTTAGAAATGTTACATATGGGAGTTTCAATGAATTGCATGTTCAATGGCAATTTCAAAACGAAATGAGCAATTCTTCCACCTACTAGCAATGTTGCAGCTATTGCGGATGATACAAGAACTAAGGTTATGTCATTTTGGATCGAATTGCTGCCAGAACGATTCTAATTAGGAACGTTTTATCATTTCCTCTTGGCGCATCGAAAAAGAAGATTTCTCCACTTCCCTTATTGACAGTTTGCATTATTTGATCATTTGATTGCACATACGGCAAAAGATCACTCGTGTTGTAAGCTCGCCATGCAATTCTATATCGAACGAACAGCAGCAGATCGATTCGATGATTGCATTTCCAATTGATTGAGAACTTTGCTCGCGATTTGTAAGCACACAAGTCTTCAATCATTATCATCACTTCGCTGTATATTTCTGCTGTGTTCATATTTGAATTTTCGCTGCGTATTCGATGGAGAATGTCTTCAGCCATATGCGATTCATATTTCTCTCATAACTCTGTTGGAGATGAAGAGCAGATGATCAATATGATTGCAAGCAGTGTATGAATTTGATTTGGATTAGATAAATTCATGTAAAGACGATCACTGAGTTTTTTTTCTCGTTATTAATGCATATATCCCAGTGTCAATCGTTCTCCAATAATTTCAAAGCTTGACATGCGCTGCGGAAAGTAGCATGTGTAACGCCGTTAACAATTTTTAATTCTTGGAAGGAGGTTGGATTGGGTACATTTACAAACAACATACGAAGGAAGAAGCATTCGTCTGATTAGGATTCACGGTTTACAATCTCCTTGTCGTAGTTTGTTTGAATATGTTTAGTTGTCAGGCAACTGGTTCGCCTCGTTTGCGTCGTTCAAATGATTTTCTACTCGCATTCCATGTGTGATATGTAGGCACTTCCGGATATAGCAATGTTTTCGCAAATGGGTCTTTTTGACATAATGTGAAAAAAGCAGTTAACGTTGTAGCCGCTTGATTCAGGGCTATTTGTTGCATATTTGCAGCTGTGAAATATAAGCGTTTTCCATTTTATAGATGTACTACCAAGTGAACTACAGCCGGATTTCGTTCATGTATGGGAAATGAAAGAATTCGCCATACAGCTTCATTGCTGCTTATGTATCTTCCAGCCTGATACTGTGCGATTTCATCGATATATAATACCGCATTCCTATCACTTCTTTCAGGCTACACGCCAAAAACTGTCATCTCGCTGCCTTAATTCACATATTTACAAATGTATTTGATCGATTTAACGGAATTACAGAACTTCACTTTTATGCGCGCTTTGAATGCTTTTAATAGAAAAGGTGAATATGGAAAACCCACGGTTATCTACTTCGATGGCACCATTCCACATGCGTATGGTCGCTAATTTACCGTCATCTTCTGCTGATCTTCTTTTGTATAAAGGATATCCATCGTTTCCTGTAATTGTATTGGATATTAATGCTCGAGGATATCGCCTGGAGCATTTTCCGTTCATCATGCTTGGTGATTTTGGATTCAGTGTACCGCAAGGTCCATGTATCATATTTTTCGTCACAATTTCATACAAATCCTTATCGACATCGGCGTCCGCTATTTCAGCGCATATTACATCGTCGATTTTTTTTGAAGTTATTTTGTGATAAAGCCAGACTAGTATATGTGCATGTGGCAATCCTTTCTTTTGCCATTCCACTGAGTACATCCAGCAGCGCACAGACCCAAACACTTCATGTTTTGTCATGAAATTCATCAGCGATTTCAACTTCTGTCTTAAAACACATAATGTGATGTCATGCATATCCATCGGCGATTGCCCAGGAAGTAAGAGATTTTGTATTTCATCCCAAGCTGGGTTGCACGTGAATGTAATGAATAGATCTGGACGCCCGTATTGGAGAACATATGCAACTGCATCTTGAGTGTACTCATGCATATGAAGATTGCAAAATCTTCCAACGTTAGTCGTATTACTGTCATTTACAACTGGACTTTGCAAATGAATGTATTCTCCAGAGGGGAGCTTGTTCTGATTCAAACGGATGAATATCAAACGTCCTGTATTAATGCTATGTAAAATAATTTTGTTTTTCTTTTTCTTATTCAATTTCATAAGAATTTAATGTATTACAGATGCCTTTTTTTTCTAATCGTGACAAAATAATAGATTGAATTCTGTCCTTCCGTTCTCACAGTTTCTTTACTTTTGTTGTTTACTCACTTGGAAACGAACATCAAACTTGGGTAATTAAACCTTTACTATGATTAATTTGTTAATCAACGTACGCAGCAACTATTACAACAATTACATCAGCAACAAAATTTCGACATTATCAAAGGGCAACTTTGATGAAGATATTATAATACAAAAAAAAGGAGAGATAGAGTTACGCAAAGAAGAAAATTGGAATACCACGAGCTGGACCATCCGACCGAGCTCATGACAGCTTACTTGTTAAAATGATTTTTGTACTCAGGACCTTCATCTTCTTCGTGGATGGAGGATCCTGGTAATTGGAGAAACAAGAAAGATCCCTTGTTTTTAAGAGCATGCGCTTTGGTGAGCATGAGATTATGCTTATGGTTAGCGCAAGATGAAAGAGAGCTTTTTTAAAGCTCATTAACTTGATAGACAAAAAAATGATTTCACAATCAACTACATCAAATATGCAATGCAAACTTAAGACAAAAAAATTACTGATTTTCTTCTTTTATCCTCACGATTTCAGCGACAAAAGATACTAGTTAAAAATGTTAAGATATTAAAAGATTATTACAATATTGTTTGGACTAAAGTCTAGACGTAATTTCGAAACTATTATGAATTTTCATATCGTAAAAATTTGATTTATCATGTCTTATTTAACCTTGTAAGTGTAATGATGGCTCACACATGCTGTTTAATTACCCAAGTCTAAAGACTAAGATCCACTAACGGCAGGAAATAGCGCAATGGTCAAAGCTAAGCGCCTTCCTTGATTGATGAGATTTCATCCTTGGATTGATGACACCAGACAGGCCAGGGAGTGGTCTAAAGCGAAGTAGCCGGCAGCCGACTATCCAAATATCATTGTTACCTTTTTTACATCAACGATTCGGTTGGACGCCTTCCTCGACAGAGTCAATACTACTCAATACGAACTCCTCTCTTTTTTTTTTCTTTCCTCTATTGTGCTTGCGGATTACTGGAGAATTACTCACTATATCTGTATTTTACTTTAACTCGCAGAATAAATTGTTAAAAATTCGTAGTATCATGGAACACCCCATATTATTATCATTCAAGTTTCGTCACAGTCGCATGAAGCGTGTATTCGATTCATTATTGCTTCCATCGATAAAATACACTTGTAGGAATTTATGCTGACGATTTGGTAAATGAAGCAGGAAGCCGGCTTTATGATAAATTTGTCCTTTCACTGGCTATTTCTGCACTGAACGACGTCATTTTGAAATACAAGATGTATTTCTTGATTTTAGATAGAAAACGCTTTGATTCGGCAATATATCCAGCAAGCAAAGTTTCTAATGGCTTTGTGGTTCTTCAAATTGAGGTAATTTAATTTTTCCGCGGCGGAACACATTTCTTTCAATTCTCCATTAAATTTCAGAACCTTGCGATAAGAACATACTTCAGTCATAGTGCCGATGAGAATATGCGAACGCAAACTATAATCATCAGCTGGATTGTACCTCAATACAGGACGATTATAATTCGTGATTGCTGAACACGGAATTATGTTTGACGCTGATCAAGAAATACTAAAGATGAAGTGGCGCGACATAATTTCAAAGTGACGACAAACATGTTTACCACCAAAACACTCCAATTCACAGATGGATGACAAAGATCGACGCAACAATAGCAAGAGTTCGGAATCCCAAAGGTTGTAGTTCGACAGTTCAAAGCGACTAACAATAGCAACAATCCGACAATTCACTTAAATAGTATTCTCCTCTATCAGCGACAAAGGGAAGAATAACCCAGTGATCAATTTACCTGAATGTTCTCTGATAATTTTTGCTACGAAGAATCACTCTTCATTAATCAATAAAACCTTTCTCAACAGCATTCATCTTTGTCACAAAAGACACAAAAAACCTCCTCACACCTTCTGTAGACCTAGCCAGATCATAATAGCAAGAATCAATCTCCAGTCCAGACAAACGCAAATCGAATTACAAAGTATCAATTTTTTTCCCAACGCTAAAAACATACGCTTTCTCTTTTCTTTTTTTTCCACTCAACCAGATTGAGATACAGCAACGTGCATAAAAAGATGCGCGTGTTCAAATGCAGCGTTTGTTAAAATTTCAAAGCAGTAGGTAAGGACTTTCCGATATCTGAAATTTTGAATTAATATAGATAAGACGCGTGTTTAAGAACTTTCGAAAATTTAAGATTTAAAACAAACGAACATTGATATTTTTATTTATATGGACTAGCTGGAGCCAGATAGACAAGGTGTCGCCGGCCCCCATAGATCAGCTGAATCGGCCACATGGAATGTGGCCGGGTCCGGCTAATTACAAATAAAAATTCTGCTAAAAGATTTATTGTCTAAATTTGAGTGTAGAAATTTTATGCTTTGTTTATTTAAATTCAATTTTGATGAATCAATTTTCATTTGTTTAAATCTGATAACTGCAAAATGGCAATTATATTGAAGTTTTACATTTAGACAAGTTGAATTGCATGCTAGAAGATTAACAGGTAAAATTATGAATGTTGAAAACTAAATTGCTGACATAATATACATCATATGCAGGTGTCACTCATGCAAAGTATATACTACTTGTTATCCCCTGAGCTTCCACAATCAGTGAAATATGTTGGAATTGCGTTGTATCATGTTATATTTTAATAATGCATCAAAAAAATTTCAATTATTAAATTTCATAAAAATAAAATTTATTACTTTGCTCTCAATTTTAAATACAATTAGGATTGTAATTTAAAATAATTTCATACTTTTCATTATGTTCATTAATATTATTAATATTAATATGTTGTTTAATATTGTTGCTGAAAGAATTCTTCTCATTTTTTGAAAAAATTTATAAACATATAAAAATAAAACTGTATATTCATATAACTTTATAGATTGTGAATGTTATTTTGCATCTGTGATTATTGCGAAATGTTCATACCTTAGTGTAATCCGGTTCAGATCAAGTCTAACTTACTAAAGAATCGGCATTCGATTTTGAGCTGAATATCTTAAAATAACTTGAATGATAAAGATGATTGCTCATTTGTTTATTTATGCATATCTGTTGAAGATTTTTGCTTTTTCTTATTGCGATCTTAATTCATTATTCTTTGTACTATCAGTTGATAGAAAAAAAAAAAAAAAAAAAACGAAATTCTGAATTTTCGGATTAACCATTTTTCAAAATTTCATAACTGACCCAATTATATGTAACTTTTATTATTGTTCTATGTGATAGCATGGAATTTTTTTGTTCAAAAGAGTTACCAATAATTTGCATCCATGCAAATTTTGAAACCAGGTTTTATTAATGTAAGTTCAAAATCATTCCACCGATCCCTAATTGTTTCAGTTTAATCAATATTACCATGTTTTAATTTGTCCTGGTTTCTTTTTTTCTCTTTTCTTTCCACTTGAACCAATTTTTCTTTTTCTCAAAGTAAAAACTTTTCATTGGAATGCCACAATTTTATAGGATAAGTTATTTTCGGAAAATTCAAAGTTTTATTACTGTCATTATTTCTTTCCAAATGAAAAGTGAAATGAATTTTAATTTCTCTTCAAATGTAAGAAAAAATTTATAACTTCTTTAAATTTTCTGTTACAAATTGTTAAGAAATTTGCCAATTGTTTAACGATTCTGGACTGTTTTTGCAAATTAATTTGTATTTGATGTAATTAATAACTTGTATTATCGATATGTTGAACTTATAATACATTCGAAATATTTTTTTGAATTATTTGTCTGATTATAATTGAAGCATTGACCTTATTTTACATTTAAATTTATGCATTATTGCAGAATAAACTTTTCTTCGTATATTTAAATTGATGTAAATCTTTAGCGCTTTTATCTTATTTCTCATTTTATTGTCATACAACCTCGATGCAATTAGCCATGCGAAGAAAGAAAGAATATGTAATGAAATTTCATGAAAAGTTCAGAAGGCGAAAGTATCATTCATTTTTATTAGATGAAAAGATACATTGTCTAACAACAACCATGCATGTTAGTTCAAAATACTTGTAATGAACTTGGCAATTTCATTAATAATTATCTGCTTGCGATCGAAACATTCGATTACAATTAATTTCGGTAACAATTTCGAATAGAAATTAAAATTATTTGCGCGGAAACTACACATTTAAATTCTCAATCATACCCGAAAAAGAGGGAAATAGTGAACAGTGTTCATTTCAAGTATTCTGTGTTATGAATGTTGTAGAATGATTATCCAAATTTAAATAATTTCCAATATTTCTATCAAATAAATAGAAAAAATATGAAAATCGTCATTCCGACAATTAATTCACGAATTTCGATTTTCTTTTCTCTCATTAATTTCAAATTGATGTTTTTTGGCATTTTTTTCTTCTTTTTTTTTTTTTTTTTTTGAAGAAAAAAAAGTAAACGAACATCATTAATCTTTTTAATACTAAATTTTTTTTCATTGTCCAGAAAACACATTATTAAACAAGAAACATTCGAAAGAGAAATCTTTTTTTTTAGTTCACTGTTTTTTGATATTTTTGTGACAAAAAATGTTTTATTTTGAAAAATCTGCAGTTTTCAAATGGATGAAAAAGATGCGATGATTGAGTGGTGATACAGAGAAACAGGGAATTTACTGGTTACTATTGGTCATTTTCACTTGTTGCACTTTTTTTTTTACTTCGGGCAATGAATGACAATTTAGGTGAAACCATTTCGTCTTAATTACAATTCTTTACACTTTCACAAATGTGAATTACTGAATAGCAACACTGAATAACTTTTTTTTTTTTCCGCAGTGCAAATATAATCGAATTTGAGAAAATCCTCTTAAATCTGAAAAAATCCTCTGATGTATTGCGTATGAAATATTTTTCATTTAAATTATTAACTAATTTACATACATCACTTATTTATTATCATAAATTTAAAAAACTATGATATTATTTTGAAATATATTCGACAATACATTGAAATATAAAATTTTCAATCTATATCAATCGTTGTGAAATGTTGGCTGGCATTATTTCAATAGATTTATCGAAAATTTAAAAAAAAAAAAAGAAGAGAAAATTTTCACTGTAACAAAACAAATTATTCGTACTGAAAATCACTTCCGAACAAGGACTGAAATTATTGGAATTTTTGAAACAGTTTGATTTTCAAATTTAAATTTGATAATTGACTATCATTATTGGCCACTCAGATATAGACAAATCATTTAAAAAAAAAAAATGATAGATTTGATAAAATCTTTTCAAAATTATAAAAAAGCACTAGTTATTAATACTGCATATAATCCTAACGCCTATTTTAAGTTCATTTTAGGTCCGCCTTTTCTTTCCAGCTTTTTATTTTGCTTATTTCAGATTGGCTTTTTGTGAAAATTTTTCCTTTTTACCTCATATGCGATGCACGTCTATTATCATCACTTTGAACTTTAATCGAACAAAATTTGCATGTCGCTTTCCTGGATTATTTATCGCATCAATTTTTTTTTTTGAACTAATTGTTTCCATAATTTTGTATTATTTTTTGAATGAATGAAATAATGATATAATTCTGAGAAAAGAAAATTATCCAAAATTAATTTAACAGATATGCGACAACATGCAATATTTAATGAAAGAATGAAATGGAAAGGATTTGGATTACGACAGATTAATTTATGATTGTATGATATGAATTTTACTTTATCCCAGACATATTTAACCAAATTTCAGTACTCAGTTTGTAATCTAAAACTAAGTCCTTATTTTGAGTTATTCATTTATGATTATTGATCTTAAATCAAAAGTAAGATGATCTATTTTTACATAAATTAATTGAGCATTAAAATTTTTTTTCCTACCAGAATTTAAATTAAAAATTCGTAAAAGAATTGAATAAAAATGATTAATACATTACGAAAATAAAATGAAAAACTAGTACATGTAAAGAAAGAATTGGAAAATTAATATGCAACTTTCTGGATTGATTCAAATTGAATAAACAACAAGGACTGATAGGTAATTTTGAAAGCCACTATTTGAGTAATAAATGGTCATGGAAATGAAATTGATTTCAATTACTAAATATTAGCGACACATCCAAAATTTAAAGCTAACAAAGGAACCAATTTAAATTGGCTGATAACTAGTAATAAATACTTGAGAATAATAAAAATTATTCAAATTTTGAATGCCATATATAAATGATGAAGTACTTACTTTGTTCGACAAATTTAAAGCAAAAAATCTTTGCTTCCTAATTTCAGATATATTTTGAAAATGATAAAAGTTTTTCTTTAATTAACTTATTTTTTCTCATTACTCAGAATCTGTTAAAATACATATTAGAATTACCTGCTTAAGTTAATTCAAAAAAAGAGAAAAAAAAAGGAAAAAAAAGATCTCATGTCAATTATTGAATGTTTTTGTTCACTTCTTCCAACAGAATTTCAATTGACATTTCATTAGAAGGATTCTAATTCAAAATTTTAAACGATTCAAATCATACGCATAGATAAATAACGAAAAGGATCATAGGGAGAGTAAACAGAGAGATCGAAGCATAGGGGACATTAGAAAGTATGAAAAGAGAAAGTAAGAAAATATCATCGATGCTTCGTTAAGAAAGTGAAAGAAATCGACATTTACTTTCGTTTTCATTCTAAATTTCAAGAAAATCAAAACAAGTCTTTTGATATCGAATTATAATTTCTCTCTTTACTTATCTTTCTTCTTTGCAAATTTGTTTCTTAAATAAGCATCTGACCTTTCGGATCGGCAAAGGTAGGAAAGAAAAGAAATTGTTTCCAAGTCGTAAACGGATCATTCAACGTAAACTAACGGCGTTTCACGGTAAACTAATAAAATTTCCTGCCATCATAGTTGAAATGATGATAATGTCCCAATCTTTTCCAATTTCCTTTCTCGGTTAGAAAAAGTTGGAATCCTGATTTTGATAGATCCAGTTCAAGAATTCCCTCTTCTCTTTCCCAACCTTTTCAACAGCCCTTTCCCCCCGTCCTCCTTCCGTCCTCCTAAAACCCCGCCCTTTCTAGGAATTCGAAAGAATGATTACATCGGAACTTCCATCCTTTTACCCACCTGTATTTCTAAAAACAGGATAACGGTGACCTCTGCCGCTATAATCTATTGAAAAAGGAAAATGGGGAGATCTTCTTGGTGCTCATCATAGTGTACAACAACGTACACCCAAAGCTTATATAAAAAGGAATTTCACGCACGATCATCATTTCTTGCTCTTTTAATCTGATAAACTACATTGACGAAAATAACGTGTATTATTATTACTATTGTTACTACGATTATTATCACTATCAGCACTACTTTAAAAACACAAAAACAGTAGCATTGAACGCTGCTGTATGCCCTTGTAGCACTCGACCATTGCTAGCACATGTAATCTAAAATAAATCCTTCTGTTGCTCCTTCTACTGATACTGATAATTCCCATTGCTGATATTACTGCTATTACCTAATAAAAGTGACATCAATGATAATCATGCACATGCCATTATCACTGTTCTCTTTGTTATTCTTATTTTTCTACTTGAACTCCGTTTCATCGATTCCTATTGATAACGGTGTCGAAGGTGAACCTGAAATAGAATGTGGCCCAACTTCGCTAACAATCAATTTCAATACTAGAAATACATTTGAAGGTCATGTATACGTAAAAGGGCTTTACGATCGCGATGAATGTCGTTCAGATAATGGTGGACGGCAGGTTGAATCATTTTTCTCAAATTTTTAAAAAAATTTTCATAAGCTATGATGGAATTTCATGATTTCGAAAAATTTCCATTTTATCACAATTTATTAATCACGAATTACTTTGATCATTTTATTTTTTTAAGTGTCTATTTGCGATCAGTAGAAATTGGGATCCTAATTTTATGATAATATCGAGATGTTTATAATCAAGATTCATTGATAACGAAGCATAAAATGAAAGATTCGTGAAGATAAAAAACATAAGAAAAAAAATTGAACCGAATTTAATTTATCTGCCTAGCAACTAAATTCAGATTTCATTGTCTCTATTTGTAATCTTGTCTGAATCTTAAATTTTTAAACAATAGAATAAAAAAAGGACTATATAACAATAAATAGAGGAAAAGATCATTATATCATCAATGGCATCACATTATTATCACTAAAATTGTTATCAAAATTATTACAGTTATCATCATTATTATTTCGAATGAATATAATTTTTATTAAAATCGTTGACATCATTATCAAGATTACTTTTATCATTGCTCTCATACTTCTCTTAAAGAGAAAGCTGTAGCCTTTTTTTCCACTTTTGTTTAATCATATTTCGAATAATAAAGGTTATGAACCATAATTTTTTGATTCAAAATTACAATTAATTTAATAACTAATGACTGAATTATCTTATAATTTTCTGTTTTTCCGATGAAAAAATTCGTATTTTATTCTTCCAACCAATCCATTAAATAGAATTTTTTAAAAATTTAGGTTTAAAAGTAAAACCTACATTTTACTTTATTTAATTAAATGCTGTACAAGATTGATAAAAGGAAATGACAAAAATCAAATACAACTGAATGATTGATACTATTTTAATCTATCAGATAATGCTGCAGTATCGATCTTGTTAAAGTTGCTTGAATGCAATTGCATTTTCAGGTAGCTGGAATCGAAGTACAGATGGATTCGTGTAATGTCGAACGATCACGGTCCTTAAATCCTCGAGGTGTCTTTGTATCAACCATCATTGTTATTTCATTTCATCCGAAATTCGTTACAAAAATAGATCGAGCATATCGTATACAATGTTTCTATATGGAAGCTGACAAAACCGTTAGTGCAGAACTTGAAGTATCCGAAATGACTACAGCATTTCAGACACAGGTGATACCAATGCCTGTGTGTCGATATGAGGTTTGAAATTTGGCTAAATACAATTTGAAAATAATATTTAAAAATTGATTTTCATTTCTTGTCAGAAGAATTATTTTAATTAAATTGAATTATATTTTAAAGATTCTGGAGGGTGGACCAACTGGTACACCTGTTCGATATGCAATGATCGGAGATCACGTATATCACAAATGGACTTGTGATTCAGAAACTACAGATATATTCTGTGCACTAGTGCATTCCTGTATTGTGGATGACGGAAAAGGTGATGCGGTAGAGATTCTGAATGAAGAGGGTTGTGCTGTGGACAAGTATTTACTCAACAATTTGGAATATCTTTCAGGTAATTAGCAATGAGTAAATAAATTTGATAGAATGTTATAATCATTTTAAAATATTTCAAACAATGAATTTTAATAAATATTTCGCTGAATATTTTTTTTTTTCAGATCTAATGGCTGGCCAAGAGGCTCATGTTTATAAATACGCTGATCGATCAGAGATTTATTATCAATGCCAGATTAGTATCACAATTAAAGAGCCAAATGGCGAATGTCCTCGACCACAATGCCCAGAACCACAAGGATTTGGTGCTATCAAATCTGCTGCTGCACAAGCTCCAGAAGCTTCCCTACTTTCACCACGATTGCTCAAGAAGCGATCGGTTAATTATGATAATACGGTGGATGTTAGTGCCGGTTTTAGTGCGATTGAAATAAGCGAACAGGTTTGTTCAGTTGATCTAAAATAATCTAATGAAATGAAACATATATTATACGTCAAATTCCCGTCGAATTTGCATGCTCAATTTTAACCATTATCAACTTATATATGGTATCAAATTTCAGAATCCGAACTTATCAGCTAATCGTTTATTGCAAACGGCGGGCCGCCAATCAATTTTATCGATAAATGATCAAAACCATGGTATCTTCTGTATCGCATCACATGATATTTTACTTATCATCTTGTTTGGTGCTATGTTAGCTATTGCCTCCATACTTTTTACCGCATTTATCATCTATCGTTCTAAATCATGAAATTTCGCTTGATTTTTCTCAAAAATTGTTACCGGTTCTGAGATTCTAAAAGAAAAAAAGTACTCAAATATTCCAAAAAAAAAAAAAAAAAAAAAAAAAGCCGATAAATCTGACCGAAAAATGATAAACAAAATTTCATTTAGCAACTTTTAGTGTCTCTGCTGGCCGTAATTTAACATGGGTAAGCTAAATTTAAAGACTTTCAAAGTTTCCATTACATTTTTGTATAATGTTTTTTCATATTCCCTTTTTTTATCTTTCATACATATATATATATATATATATATTGTTATCTTTCAGAACTGACATGAAAAGCCCTGATTTCTGCAAATTTTTTGAATTTAATTTTTGTATGTTGAATTTGTCTTTTCGCTCATATTTCGTTTTCCAGTAAGTTCCAAGAAACAAAAGTGCGCAACATTTGTACTAAATATCATTGAATAATCATTTGTATACAACTAATTTTCTTTTCCTTTTTTTTTTTTTCTCTTCTAGCATACTATTTTCTATCATTTCTTTTATTCTTAGTTACATTTGTCCACTTTAGATGTAATTATTTTCCATTTCTGATCTTTCTGAGTTCGAGTTATTTTTCAAGTTTTGTCTATTTTTATCTCTGCTAGTTCACATCAAATATTCATTTCGTCAGAAGTAAGAGGCTATTGCTTGACATCATATGATAAGAAGATTTATTTTCAATTTTTTGATGCATTTGATTGATAGATAAAATTGATGAGAATTTTAAATTGTAATATTGCTCAAAAATAATTCGACTAAAAAAAAAAAAAATTCTTAATTAGAAGTGGCTGTCTTTCGAAAAAATAATATCTTAATCTGTTAATTTTTTTTTTAGCATACAATCTAATACAGTATATGTTACTCTTTTTTCTATATTAATTTCAATTTTTTATTTTAATTGTCTCAATACTTTTCTACTCAACTGTAATTCAGAAATTTAAATTTAAGTTCGGATTTCTGTCAGAATTATTTCTCTCAATGATACAAAGTTTTTAATAATGCGAATTACCAGTTCTCGCTTAAAATAGTTGGTTGTCACTAAGTTATAAATAATACTGGCAATTTTATAATAAAGTATCTCTCTGCAAACAATACTTCAATTCAAGTCATTTTCTACCGTTTACGTTTTACACCACAGGACTCCAATTTAAGTGTTTTTTTTTTCTGATTGAATAAAATATAAATCTTTAAACTTCAACCAAGTTTTTATTTTTTTGCGCTTTTTCAGTTTGAATAACTTAGTCTACTCATTCAGTCCTTCACTTCCCGAAAAATCTATTTTTCCTGTGATCTCTTCATTCCATCATTTAATTCGGCAAAATCTTTCTAACTTCTATATAACTGTACTTTTTCAATTTTTCACTCGAATCCGAGATTTTTCTAAAGAGAACCACTTCAACTTTAATACATCAGTTACATGTTCATGTCATTACAAAAAAAAAAAAAAAAAAATGCGGAAATTAAGTGATGATTAATATAATTAATCATCCTTTAATTTCCGCATTTTTGTAGATTCATAAAAGTGCTGAAGTGCGAATTGTCAATATCCAGATCATTGAATTTGTATTTCATCATTATTCGAAAGGAAAAGAATTTTAAAATTATTTTGAGCAAAAGATAAAAATTTCATTAACAGTGGATTCAAAAATTGAAAACATATCATGGCAATATTCAGCGACAATGACAATATTTGAATCTTTCATCGAGTTATTGGTTCGGACAAAAAATCATATTAAATTAAAGTTATTACATTGAAATCACCATATTTATCAGATAATTTTTTTTTTAGTACAACTTTTTTTTTTTTTTTAAAGCAATGAATGAATTAGATTTTCTTAATATATCAAGCAAAAGACAAATCTATTTTCATTTTTTTAATATAAAAAAACAACATGATACCGATTCAAAAATAATATAATTCATCAAATCAGATTTTCATATCAGCCCGATAAAATCCGAAATGATTTATCTGGAAATTTATCAAAAAATTGTCTAAAAAAACATCACTTTGGTGTTTGTGATTTTGCATTAGTATAGGTAAATTAAAAATGGTTGACAGACACTTATTAAACTGAAAAGATAATGAATTTGGATCATTCAACTAAAAATACTGGTTAGAAATCAAGTGATCAAATAATTAAAAGATAAATGATTAGATCAGATTATTTAATGTACATAGAAACATTCCATTGTTAATTAATCATTCGACAAATTGATGGACAATCTTAAATTTTTTCACTTTTTCTTTAAACCCATTTTCAAAATAGAAGGTGAATAATCACGGAACTAATCAAGCAGAAATTCCGTGATTATTCACAAAAAAATGAAAAAATTTTTATCACAGAAATATTAATCAAACGATCAGAATTTATCGAGGATTTCATAAAATAGCAGCTATAGGTTTTTTTTCAATCCAAAATCTGAGATACTCCACAAATATGCTATAAATATTATATATTATTTATTTCAATGAATTTCGATGAAATTTCTAGATAGAGTTTTGTACATTTTTCAAAAATTGCATAAAAATACGACGATACAGGCCTTATTTGAAAAAAATGTCTTAGATATTCGGAAGATTAACACGGTTGATTACCAACTGGAAGATTAACGCAATTAATGCAGAATGAGGTAGCATAAAGCATTAATTTCAGTTTTGCAATGAAATTCTGGATCTATGGAATTTTGAGATTTTGAGATTGTGGACAATTCGTTATCAACAGAAATTTGTAATAAATGATTTATTTTAAACCTTTTCATTTAAAATTTTTGTTTTGAAACTGTAATCATTGCCGTCTTTTTGGATAAAGTTTCAGAATCTGAGGTATAGCGAAAAAATATCGCCATTTGTTCTTTAAATTAAAGAAACTGGACCAGGACTTTCAGCCTAGTAATTAGCATTGCAGGTTCTTCTGCAAGGTATTCATTCACAGTGAATTCTATTGATTTATTGTATGATAACATTACAAAATCCATTATTCGATATAACGGAAATAATATTTTATGGAAAAATTAATAAATGATATCTGTTATGTCAAGATAGATTAATGAATAAACTAAACGATCAATCAGATTATGCATATTGCTTAATCAAAAAAAGAAAAAAACTGTCAAAATTTAAAATATCAATGATTATTTATCATTGTGAATGTCTTACTTCAAAACTGTAATTAATATGTTAATTTCATCTATGCATATTATAAACTATATTTTTCTTATTGTTGGCGATAGATAAAATGAAAAATATGAACAGACTAAAATTTAATTTTTTTTTTTTTTTTTTTTTTTGGAAATAAATCTAAAATAGTTAATAGACGATAATAATAAAATTTACGAATCATTTTATTGTTTTATATAATTTCCGTAAAAGCCTTCATTGATACACTGGAAAAAAAAATGCTATTTTAAATTTATTTTATTTAAGTTTAACTTCAAGTAACAAATATTATAATTATAACAAATATTGCCCAGCTTTTTTATGGAAAATAATAAATTACAAAAAAGAATTCGACGGATATGTTTGATTTAATTTTTGATCAACGTTACACCCAAATTATCTTTAAAATAAGTAACACATTTGACATCATGGCAAAAATGAAGAATAATGTTCTGATAAAACATAGAATTTAAGAAATGAGAAGAAAATTGACAAAAGGATGTTTGAGGATGGAAATTATGGAAATAAGAATAATATTTGAAGCAGTTGATCAAAAAATAAATGATACAATGTTTGCAGCTTTAATCGGAAGGTGGAAGGCGTTGATTTATCAAGTCATGATAAGCAACGATTGTCAGTTAGTCTGATAAGATTGAGAGCAATATCCAACTGAAAGGTCAAAATATGTTGTACCAATTTATAATGAATGATAAAAGATGTTCCAGTAAAATGTTTAATCTCAAAATTATTGTTGCAATCGGCACATGTTGATCAGGTGGCCGAGTGGTTAAGGCGATGGACTGCTAATCCATTGGGGTTTCCCCGCGTGAGTTCGAATCTCATCCTGATCGTAGCGCACTCTTTTGTAATTGATATATGGTTTTGTAATTAATTCTTTGTCCTTATTAAAATATCATAGTAAAATAATCTAGCACATTGATTTCTTCTAAGATTGTCAAAATCAATAGGTGATCTTCCTCATATAATAGTCAACTCCTATTACATGTCTCGGTATCACATTTTGAAATATGTCAAATGTGATATATGTTGAATGTGTCACGGTGAAAAGACAGCGAATGATTTTGCTGGAATATACTACCAAAAGTTTCCAATAAATGAAATAAGGCAACAAGGCAGTTTATATGATAATTTAAAAAAGAGTAAACTATTGATAACCAAAAACCGCGAAGTGAGAAAGTTAAGGTCTGAATCATTTTCAAGAACATTTATATATCACTGTTTACAACTATCACCATGAAACGCTGCATTAATATGACGAAAAGTCACGACTGTTATCAGTTCCATTTAAGCTGTTATTGGCTGTTAATTTTTTTGGTAATCTTATCGATTTCTGATTTTGTTTTTAGCTCGGGCTATGCTATAGTTTTCTATGCTGTCTCTCAATTTTGTCGTTTAATTTTATAAATTTCAGTTTCGTTGAAAAAATTATAATAATCTCTGTATGTGAAATTCTGCCATCTTTTCCACTAATGATTTCACTTTCAAAAATTCATTGTCACAGTGAATAGGATTCTTATGAATCATTTGATGCATAGGATTCTCATAAATCATTTCATGCCTTTCTCATTTTGCAAATTTAGCAAGGTTTCTCACTTTGCACAATTTCCATGCTAACCGGTTAAAGACTAAATAATGTAAACCAAACTTA
Source organism: Onchocerca lupi (assembly GCA_028564675.1). Classification (NCBI taxonomy): domain Eukaryota; kingdom Metazoa; phylum Nematoda; class Chromadorea; order Rhabditida; family Onchocercidae; genus Onchocerca; species Onchocerca lupi. The sequence continues at coordinate 9,175 of JAOVVO010000093.1, read as the reverse complement.
TTCTTGTAATGATATGAAGTATTTCGGGAAGTCGCACAATTATTGTGTTATTAATCACTTTGTTTAATTCACGAACCGGTTAGAATTCATGGAGTTCGGAATGTTTGGCTTTAATCGGATAACACGGCAATTTCTTAGTAACTTGCTTTAAACAAATATTCTATCCTGCCTTTAATTCACAAACCAATGAAGTCAGTAAAAAGGACAAATTGATTTCAGAACTTCAGCCATCAGTTATTCTCAAAACATTAATGTTGCATATTATATCCTTTCTTCTAACTGTCTTCTTTCTCTTCCAGCTACAGCCTTCACCGACCCATCAGTGAGAAGATTTGATAAAATTGGGTCGACGGACAGATGACTGCACCGGTTATTTGACAAATAGTGTTGCAAAGCGGAACGGTAAAAGGAAGCTCAATGAAATATTTCTATGATCCTTTTTAGAAAAGAGAAAAGGGCAAAACATGTCGCGAAGTATGAAATATGAGTAAAATTTATTTTTGATCTGCAAAGAAATTTATGTCAAACAGCCTTTTTAAATTAACTGTCATCCTAATAACGCAATTCCTTTCACAGTCCTTACTCGATCAATATGATCATGTTCGGAAACTCATGCAGATTAATTTCCGAGCTATTCTTCATAACATCATCCGCATGAAACTTCTATTTTAGAAGTGAACTGATTTTGCAAATGAAGAACAGTATATATTCTATTTATTATACAAATCCAGTCATAACGAAGCATTTTTCACATATTTACATTGCACCCACATGCGGTACATTTTCATTCGTTTGGCTCTATTTACTATTAATCGCCGATCTAAAACATTAGTTTCTCTTTTTAAACCAACTTCAGTAAATAATCTATCCAGTTCATCTTGACTGAAAAAATAAACCAGAGTCCCATCACCACGACGATAAAAATTCTCATCTATTAAGCGATTTTTCTTGAACCTCAGTTGTGTCATATCGAATTGCGCGTAATCTTTCAACAGTAATATACCGCCTGGTTTCAATAACCTGAATCATTTCAAATTACGATAATTTCGTCGTTAGTCAAAGTTAGCGTTACAAAAAGTTCCTTCCACCATAAATAATGTAAATAACTTTAAAGACTTTTGCATATATATCTGAGTGTGCAATTAAATGTATCACATAAAATATGACAATTAGGTTTGGTCAAGCGAATTTTGTTTTTTTGATGATGAGGAAGTACAAACTGACAGAAATTTTGAACATACGATTCATTAAATTCTGAATAATAGCGTTATATAGACGGGAATAAATGTCAATTCCACTTAAAGCAATGCAAAAGTAGAAAACAACATGACAACCCTGGAATATCCTAACTCACCTGCTTAAGTTGTTAACTGCCTGCTGCTGTTTTTCTGGTGGAAGTGCCGAGAGTACATAAATACAAAGAAGTATATCGAGGGATTCTACAGGCACAACTTCTGTTATTTGTCCCGTAATATCCCATACAAATGGTTTACATTTGTCAGACCACTTTACAATGTTTTGCTTCAGAATATCCACAGCCTGTTGCGAATAATCGCAAGCGTAAACAAACATTTTTCCAGACTGTTCAGACATTTGCAGCAACGGTACTGTGGCATTGCCAACACCACATCCAACGTCCAGAATATGAAGTGGATCATCTGATTCCTGAACAACAAACAACAGCTATATTCCGTGAATTAACTGAAGGATAACTATTTCCTTATCCTCTCCTCAACAGTAAGGAAACTCATTCTAACACACTATGAACTTGACTAATTCGTACTTCGCAAAAAATATAGCTAGAAATACGAGATTATTTTTTATAACTGTTTGTTATCTCTTTCTTATAACATGTAATTTTAATGACATAGTCTATTTCAATAAGGAAGCAATCATTTAAAATGTTATTTCAAATACATATATTCTTTTTTTCTTTTTTCTTTATTTTATCTATGTTTCACAACATATTCCTTTTCACGATAATAACTAGTGAAATCATAAAATTATTTAGTTTCAATTAATACTTCTAACTGAACACCACTAAACTATACTGCAACTAATATAAATCTGAAATATTAACTTACTCGACACTTAACATTCAATTCTGGAAATTCGGTTAATAACCAATTTCGATCCATAAAAAACTTGCCCCTATGTATTCGATAGAATGTGTTCCATTGTTCAGCAGGATTTTGTAGCAAATATTCAACTTCCTCAGATGCAACAGGTGATTCTTTCTGGATAGCTATCCGGTTACGTGCTTCTTCCTTTTGCTCCAATTTCCATTCCACATTGTCCCATGCATTATGTTTGAATACTTCCGATTCATCATTCAGATAACGTGTCCCGAATTGTTTCCTTTGTTCTGTCATTCAGAAAGTACTTGACCTGAAATATACAACCCAGCTACAAAACCTCTATCAACATGTCAATCCAAAAAAAAAACTCCCAGATTCCAGAACCCGTCCTAATGCTAAGAATTGTGTCACAACAATATGAATTCAAGGAAATAATGAAAATTTGAATCCCAGACGCAACAAATTCCTGATCATATCAAATAATCCCTCATCTCTTTTGGAATGATCATCACCAATTTTGGAAATTTATTATTTTCTCCCTATGAATTTAAATAATCTGAAAAAGGTCAGAATACTTTAATTAAATCAAAAAAAAACCCGTTACATATTGATTTAATACTAGAAATCCCATTGCTTATCGATAAATTAACTATTTGATGGTTATTATATCAGCATTCGTTTTTTTCTTCCTACAAATAAGAGAAACATAATTAAAATTAGAATACTAGAACAAAAATTTAAAGTAAACATCATTATCGAAATTATAAAAGAAGGAAAAAGTCACGAAAAACAATATTGTGTGATTCTTCAATTTATGTATAATTGACATATCTGTAGCAAATTTGTCATTTTTCGGATTTTTATTAAGTAGCAGTCAATAACACTTATATTTAAATAAGACTGATAACAATAATAAATAAATCATTATGAAATTAATATATTATTCCTTTAACTTAAATATATACTTAAGATAGAAAGAACAATATTTAATTAGTTAACTGAACCAGAAAAAGATCTCAAACTGATTGATGATTACAGAGAAGCATGTTAATTGCAGTACACATCAAGTATATAGGCATGTGTTTTGAAAAATTATAAATGAAAGATTGAAGTTTTTTTTTCTTCTCTTCTTTTCCTTCACAATTTTGGCACTTTTTCTTTTCAATTCAAATTTCTCGTCAAACTATTTGCTGTTTTTTTACAGGACAAATTGCTATATTTTTGTTGTAATCGCAAAGTTTAGCAATATTTATTTATTGAATGCTTTTGATCATAAAGAACTTTCAAAATTTCCAATTTCATTTTCACTTTTGATTTCTTTTAAACTTCAATTTTTTTGTTTGTAAAACATAAAACTACCACACCATTGATTGTCTGAAAAAAAAAAAATTGTTATCTTTTATGATGACATTCCTAGGATAAGTATGAAAGGAATGCCATTATAAAAGATAACAAAGGCAATACGAGTTAAATGTAATATTGTAAACATTACATTTAATTCTTATTACCATTTTGTTGCATAATTTTTGCAGTGATATTGTTAACATTTTAATAACTATGATAAGAAATATTTCAAATTGAAAGTGATAAAGGGAAAATAATGAGTAGATGGTAATTGAGATATGGGATTAAAAACTTGCAAGCTGTACGGATAGTTGATTCTTTTAGATAGTTATCTCTTCATATTACTGGAATATCTTTTAGGTCATTTGCTAATCACTTCTTTATTACATTTATTGATCCAAATACCATAATCTCCTACATTAGCCATTTTAATTCATATATTGATCTTTATTTGAATTATTTCAGAACAATAGATATCAGGCTCATTTTAAGATATTTAGGTAAATCGCAGATAAAGTTTTCTGCGAAAAAAAAAGAGCACTTCTTATGATTACCTGAAATATTTTTTATTATTTCTCACGATTAATCAAATAATTGGAAAAATCAACAAACGTTTTCATTCATATTGTTCAACCTTACATAAACCATAAATTTATAACCTCATTTTGTTTGTTTTTTTGATAATTATGATTTGTCGGTTACTTTTTTTTCTTTCAGTTTAAGAATTAATTAAATAAATAGTATTGGAAATGGTATTAAATTGGTAAATAGAAACATTCGAGAATATGAATTGATCATTTATGCTTTTACTTTCCTAAATAATCTATCCTGTATTTATCTATTTTTTAATAAATAATTTCTGGATTAATTAAATAATTTAGAATTTATGCTTTTTGATTATTTTTTTCATACACTACAAGACACTTATCTTATTAATTCTCGATCAGTTTATCTGATAAACACGATAGAAATAACTGGATAGTCAAGTTAATTGAATTTGCTTTCAAAGTCGCATTAATTACATGCTTAGTCGCATTAATTACATGCTAGTCGCATTAATTACATGCTCCATATTGCAAAACCAAAAATATCCATTCATTCTTCACAATTTCTAAATTATTCCGATCATTTAGCAAATAGTAAATATATATATACATAATTTTCTGAAAAAAGTCCAAAACAAAAAGAAAAAAAATCAAATTTTAATTTTATTCTTGCCCATACTGTTCATTCTGATTTATTTAGTGTATTGGCTAAGCTGTTTATGAATACAATGAATTTGGTATTTACTAAAATGAAATAATGTAGTGGAATTGAAGTTAAAAAAATTTCCTAATTAGCTGAAAATAATGCTTCCATAAGTTTAAATTAATTCAGTAATTTACAATATGTTTAATATTATACTGTTGCATTAATAAATCAGAACGAAATTTCATGTCAACAAATGACAAGGATATTATCGATTGAAAATATATCAAATTGTTTATTATTTTTCTCATCTGTAATTATTACTATAGGAATGTTGATTGTGAATCATTCATTTGGAATCTTACATAATTCCAAAAAGGTATTTATCTTTTTTTTTTTTTTAGTATTATTTTATTCTATTTTTTTTATTTTATTTTATATCTCATTCAAATGATCAATGCATCATTTACACTAAAAATACTAAATATGTCATTGATTATTTTGACCTTCCTGCTTGTTATTAATGAAATATAACTTTTTTAGTCTTAGAATAAATAAAAAATATCGAAGTTTTTTAAATATCTTTTTTCTTCTTTTCATTCCTTAATTTTCAATCATCTGCTCTTCACAACCTCAGCACAGTATTTTTTAGAAAAATGACCTATCATAATCCTAGTTGTGCCTTTGCAGATTATTTTGAACTTATCAATAAAATCTTGAATTCTAGTACTACTTCACATTCTAAACTATGTCCAGTTTTTTCATCTAAACCACAAGTATCACTTTGAATCCATTCATCTTATTTTGAAATAAAAATTAATTCTCTGTTAAATTTGAAATTTCCAAGTAAAAACTCGGAGTTTTGTTGAAAATTTTTATGAATTTTTGACTAGCTGCTTCGATTTTTTAATTTGTAAATGAGTGAAAATATTAGGTTGTTTCAAGTGTTGCTTATTGGCTTATTCTCATTGCATCATGTATTAATTTATATTAATTAATAATTTATATTAATTTTTCATGTATTAATTTTTTTTCTAAATTTCAAAATTTATTACTAAATTATTTTGTCACTTTCATTTTTGGGAAAAGATGGAAATTATAAAATAATTTAATAGCCATAATTTCATGCTATATCATGTCAAAAAAATGCATCGAGCGATGTAATATGAAAAGATAGTTGAAACGAATCGCCAGGAAGTTTTCTCTCGTAAAATTGAAAGTTTGAAAAATTTATCGTAAGTTTTGATTATTGTTGAAAAAAAATTATCTCGTTGACTTAAAGGATAAATGAACGAAGCACTTCAAAGTTTTTGGTTTTTGAGCTTGAAAAATGTAACCTTTAACCCAGATACAAAAGTCTTGTTAGTTTTATAGTTATATTCTTTAGCATAATCATTTGATAGTTATAGAAATTATTCTGACAATAACTGCTTCTTTATAAATTAATTTAATTACAAATCCATTTTTTATTATTTCTGTCGTTTCAGACTTAATTATTATTATTCCTGATTATTCTTTTTGCTCCTATTGCTATCGCAGTCAATACTAGGTCGATTACTTTTCTTATTAACATTGTTTTTATCATTATTGCTATCACTTACACTATATCATTAATTCTATTATTATTACCTTTCACGATGTCACGAAATAATTCGAAATGAAAGTGTTATCATCTGATGTATTAAAATGTTAAAATTTATTGCAGAATTAAAAACTTAAAAAGTATTTTTCAATGAGAACAAAAAGAAAGTGTAAAAGTAAACAAAGGAAAATAAAGAAAAGAATAATAAGATTATAATTGCTATCAACATACTTATCAACCAAAATCAACTTTTTGGGACTATATTTTAAATGGTGACTCGAGAGTAATCAATTGTAATTTGCTTCACATTAATTATCATTATTATTATCATTTCAAGTTTTAGTTATCGCTTTTATCAATGCCATCATATTACTACTATCGCCATAATTGTAATGTCAAATATTCCATTATAATTTTTACCAATTTTTTTATTTTGAAAAGAAAAAGAAAAGAAAGAAGAGATTATTCTATAGCATGTATAATTTATTGTCTGAAAATCGTTGTAAGATTGATGTATTCTCTGATTTTAGCTAATTCTAAGCCTGCAAAAATATCAAGCCTGGTAAGCAATGCCTTTCTTTTTTTTTTTTTTGAACATTAATTATGCTGCTGTTGCAGTATCAGAGGAGGAGAAAGCTCTCCTTGCATTCAAAAATTAGCTTTTTTTCTTTAACAAATTCATTTAGGATCGGATGACGACGATTGTCTCTCTTTAAAATACTTTTAATCGACCAAATGTGTGCTTCATCGTTTTACAACCGAAATTTTCGGCCAAATCTTTCGTTCCTCTTCCGCTTCCTTCACATTTCTCTTTCATTTCCCATTGTCTCGAATTTGAATTTTTTTAATTTCATTTCCAAGTAATGTCAAAGAATTTTCAATTCAAAACGATCAAAAGTTGAACATTCTTCTTCACTTATCTCTTTTTTTTTTTTGCAAATGTTTTATTTATTTTTCTTTCATATTGGTTTTTTTTTTTTTTTTTTTTGCATATGCAAATTCTTTCTTGTTATTTCATTGAATTATAATATGAGAAAATTCGTTTATATATTCCAATTTACATTTTCAAATTTAAATATGTACGGATTTCCGGGAATTATTTTAGTGGCGGGTGATAAGTAATAGCGGATGTGTGAGAATTGGATATATCATTCAGTTGTCATTTCTTTTAGAAGAGCATATTCAGTAAATATTAATAGATAAAGAAATGGGTCAGAGATGGACTTATGGAGAAGACTGTATATTGGACATCATGGCATTATGGTAGTTGCTGTATATTCAGACGTCGTGTATTACGGTAGTTTGAGGAGACTTATATTCAGACATCGTGGTATTATGGTAATTGAGGGATTGTATATTAGACATCAAGGTGTTTTGATAGTGATTGCATGAGTGCATCTATCCAAACGTATAGCTGATGTAAAAGTGTCTATAATTATGCTATATTTTCTATTTGAATCATCGATGTCGCATTTTTTTAAAAAAATTCAATCACTTGCAGCAAGCAATCAACATGTATCCCCGAGTTTATTATTATGGCTAGTTTAGGAATAGATAAAGAGTGAGAGATGAGGTAAAAGGCCGAAAGAAGATGAGAAACTGGATAGAAAGAGAATGAAAAACTGAACGGAAAGAGAATGAGAGGATGGAAAGGAATGGCTGTTTAAGCTTAACTTCAAAATCTTCCTCAAAATTATCGATTTAGGAAACAAAATCGATTTCTTTTGTGCTAATTTTTTTCATTCTGTCTGCTTAATTATACTATGGAAATCACACCTAATTACACGATAAGCATTTAATAGACAATAAGCCAGTAATCAATAAGTGGAATTAACAAGAAGTATGCATATAACATAATCTCCTTCCTCATTTTAAGATTCGAAGTGTTCATTTGGAAAATTATCTCTTTGTACAAGGCAGATGTTAACGTGACTTATTTCACGTGACTTGTGACGTGGGATACCATCTTAAAATTTTATTCCGTTCTCATTAATTACAATGGATTTGAAATTTTATTGCACGCTTACTACAAGCTGAATAGAACTTTAATGTTTCATATAATTCGGTGAAAAATTGTATGCATTCATACTTGGATTTTTTTCGTTTTTATCTAATTTTTATAATTTATGCATTTCCGATTTCTTTCACTTGCAGATGAAATTGACAACTTACATCTTGGATTGGATCATACGTGGATGATAAGTAGTTAGAGTTTACATGAATTCAATCAAAATTCTGAAACTTATAAATAGTAAAATGAAGTTTAACATTCAATACTTACAGGGATAGTATTTAAATTCGTATTTGAACTACTTACTGGCACGGTTTACTTATCAAATTTTTGATTGTTTACGTTTTTTTCCACTTATTTCTTTGCCATTTCATATTTGTTAATTAAGTAGTATTTACTTATATTATAGCTAATATAGCTAATATTCAAATATTCTTGTGTTTTTTCTTTTTTTTTCTTTTACAATATGTAAAAAAAAAAAAGTAGATGAAAGAAATTTCAGTTTACAATAATACTAAGGACTTTGAATGTTGAAAAAAATTTTCAAATTTAATAAAATTTAAGATATGATTTAAAAATCAATAAACGGAAGTGATTCTTATCATAACTTGCTTCATTTTTTCCATGTTTCTTTGCTAACTTCAATTAATAATAATTATTTCGTGTGGCGAGAATGTACGGCTCACCAGGCACAACTCAAAGTTGTTTCGAAGAGAGATTTCTCTGCATTATCATCGGTGAGATATTTTTAACAAAGAGTGATAAAAAATAGATAAAAAGAAAAGATTAAAGAAGTGAAGATAAAAAAAAAAGGAAAAACATGTTGTCTCCTATATATTCAACATAAGTCAGGAACAATCCTAAAATAAGACTCTAAGGATTAGCCTTATTCATTCATCCACTCTAATTGAGCAATGTTCGAATATCAAATCATTTCTTATCATTTATTATTTATTTCTTCATTGATTTAAT